>BJKM01000138.1:1000000-1077500 GCA_015082035.1 Chaenogobius annularis
TGTTGGGTCCGATGCTCGGTACGGTTGCTCAGATCTGGCCCGGTGGTCAGAACGAGACGCGCGGCTGAGTTAAACGGTTAAAGTTAATCGAGAGTTTTCCATCTTTTGGATCACAGTTTTACGAAAGGAACCAGAGTTTTTTTGCTAACAGACAGTTGGCAAAAAGGAATAAATGAAAGAAAAGGTTCAAGTTCAACAGGGATGAGTTTTTGTTTTTTATTGCTTAAATCTTTGCATAATCATAATTAACAATGAATATATAGTTTATTAAGCATGGTTCAAGCTTGGTAACTACTTACCGGTAATTAAGATTAGAGTAAGAGTTAGATGTTCGAGTATTTGTCAAAAAGTTAAGCCTGAATCATTTGTTTACTCTGAATTAAAGTGCCTCTGACAGGTTTTTGCGATTTTCTAATTTTGACTTTATTTGGTGTATTTGTACCTGTGGAACATATATATTATAGTTTTACATCAATCGAGCAGGTATTTGTGGAGAAAACGTTGAAAGATCTGTAGAAAAATGACAGGAAGTGACATCACACTAGGGACATTCATTCCAAACAGCTTTTTTGACTCGCAAAAAATAAAATCGCTCTCATATATTTTTATTTGTCCAATTAGACATTAATTGAGTTTTTTCTCAGCGTTTGCCGGGTAATTTCCTTGTGTGATGTCATAAATTACAAACAGGAAGTGCATTTATAATCCAAAAAAAATGTGCTATTCTGTGATAACTTCTTTATATATATTTTTTTGTCTGTAAAATTCAAAATATATTGATCTTAACTGCATTTTAGTTCATTGAGTCGTCCGACCTGTAGGGGGCACTTTAAGTCTTTGCTCATGCTCTATTAAGGCAGGAATAAGTGCAGCTAACATAAAGTGTTGCCGTGGCTTTATGAAAATACATATTAATAAAGAATAAATCAACTTTCCCCAAACTTTGATGTCTGCCAGCCTCAAACTCTCCGCTCGTCACGATCTTCCGCAGAAATCTTCCCGTTCCAAAGCGTTTGAAAGCTGTGTCGGCGTAATTAACGCCGCAACTGCATCCGAGTGAGTGAGGAGCACGTCTGCGGAACGTTCTATAAAATAAAAGTATGTCATTAATCCTTTAGTTTAGCATGTCAAAGCAGGCTAATGGGGGCGACACTGAGCAGAGGAACAACAAACAAGCCTCGCGTGAGACTCAGATGTGATTGAAGCGGAATATTGAGTGAAGGTGAGAGGAGATCATGAGAATCCAATGAGGAAGAATGAGGGGGGGGAAATGTGGTGTCAATGCAGCGTGTCACAGAGGGGGGTGGGCGTACATTTATTCAGTTCAGTTTATTTTGTAACGCCCAAAATCAGAGCAGTAGTTGCCTCGAGGGGCGACAGTGGCAAAACAGAATAAACAGTGTTCATAAGGATAATGTCCCAGCGTCCTGTGTCCTCAGACAGATGTCCCAAGCCCCCCTGTCCTTAGACCCTCCTTCTCGGCCAGGAAAAACTACCAAACCTTTTTGGGAAAAAGTAGAAACCTGTAGGAGTTCCACAGTGAAGGAGAGCTCCGACTCCCTCGGACGGACAGGCGGACGAGAGAGAGACAGTGGAGCCGGACCCACTCAGGAGGAGAACCAGGTCTTCGAGGCCGATGAAGAACATGGAGTAGAGACCGTTTCTCCAGGCAGATGAGGAGCATCTGGATCCACAGGTCCTCGATGTGCCTGCTCCACTCCCGTCGGGGAAGTGGGAGAAAAAGAAGGAAAAGCGATGAACAAATTCAAAGTGAAATTAAATATTAAATATTGTTTGATCGAGAAGTAGTAGGAAACAGAGGATAGTGCTCAAGCTGCCATACTTCCCCCAGTATAGTTGCTCCTAGGGCAGAGGAACTGGGAAACTGTAGGTTTTTGTTTCTGTTCCAAACTGGCCTGACCATAAGCGATTTCAAAGAGGAACGTTTTAAGCCTGGTCTTAAATGAAGAGACTGTGTCTGGACTAAGACTTCGTACTCTTACTTCTGCTTCGTGCCCGTGTCAGGTTGGATAACTCATTGAACTAAGATGCAGTTAAGACGAATATAGTTTGACGTTTGCAAAAGAATTATAATAATGTCATCACAAAATAGCAAATTTTGTAAGTTCATAATTTCACTGTGAAAAGTAGTTTCTTTTGTGTAAATTCTGCATAAACTTCGACTGGAGTGAATGACCCTGCTGTGATGTCACTTCCTGTCATTTTTCTACAGATCTTTCAAACGTTTTCTCCACAAATACCTGCTCGATTGGTGTAAAACTATAATATTTATGTTCCACAGGTACAAATACACCAAATAAAGTCAACATTAGAACATGGTAAAAGCCTGTCAAAGGCACGTTTAAGGGTTTGGTTCCTGAGTCAAAGTGACAACGTTTGATGTTGACATTTTGAGTTTGTTGCGCTGCTTCTTCAGTATTTTGTTTGTCTCATTTTAGTGGTTTACCTTGTCACATGACCACATCTTCTGTTGTTTTGTTGTTGTTGTTGTTGTTGTGTTTTTTCCCTTAACTGGTTTCCCAAAGTACTTTTTTTTTTCTTCTTCTTTTTCACTGCTTTGCACTTCTACGTAAAGTAACTGCACCTTTAAACCGAGTATAATTCTGAGTACTTTCTGAGGTGTGTGAAAGCTGGTACTCCTGGTGCTTACAATATACTGTGCACTTTGAAGTTGCAGAGGGAAAGCGCCCTCTGTTGGCCATTTGACTTTGTCTGAATTATTATTATTATTATTATTTTTTTTTTTTTTACTATTTTATTTTTTATTAGAACATAGAACAACAAAAACTAAACAACAGCATAACAACGGCAACAGAAGAGAGAATAAAACTGAAACAAAAGCGAAAAAATACAAAAAAGGAAGAAAAAAAAAACATACAAAAAACATTAAAAAAAAAAAACATACAAAACCATTTAAAAAAAAAAAAAACATACAAAAAACATACAAAAAAAAACATAATTTAAAGGAGTAAAAGATGAAAATTAGGGAGTGGCATCTAAGAGAAATCAGTCTATTTTGCAGTTGTTTGACACGTAATCATCTTTCATTTTTTGCCTCCTCCGTCTGTCCAGCTCTTCCTTTCAAAGAATATTTGGTTAAAAGCAGCTCACAACACTTATATACCGTATTTATACATATATATAAAGGCTGAATCGTGCAGTTATTTAAATACAAAAATATGCATAGACTTATCACATTTATTATTCCTTAGTTTCTCACACATTTGAAGTAAATATATAACGTACACGGACCGTACATCAGGAGCGCTGAGCGACGCCTGGTGTTGCGAGACGGGACCATATGTCGAGGGTCACAACGCATGCCACGGGGTCAAAGCAGCGCCCAGAATACCTGTCATTTTACTGTAGATTATAAACATAAACACCGCCATCATCTGCGTTAAGAGGAGAGCATGACGATGAGAACGAAGACGCATTCATGAAGCATTCTTCTGGAGGAAATACATCGCGGTTTTCATTATTATTGTGCCATTTTAACATTTCAAAGTGGAGGACCTGCTTGTTATTGCTCTGTCTGGAATATTCCGCTGTTTGGCATTCAAACATATTTATCTTCAAGTTTAGAGGTCAGATCTGTGGGACGCAGATCTTTCGAGGACGTTCTTCTTTTCCTCCTGACCTCAGAAATGTAATACATTCCAGGCAAAGCTCAACACGGACTTGCAGACGGCAGAACTTATACCAGAAGGTTTACATAGTGCATCTGTGCATTATTTGGCCTAATCTCTAAAAAGGACCCTGAAGTACACAACCTTTTTTATTTCTGCAAGTCCAAACATTAACATTAAAAAGTGTTTATTACCAGCATTTGTTTAGCGCTGAGGTTTCCTGGTGGTCTCCTGGTGGTCTCCTGGTGGTCTCCTGGTGCTGCTGCCAAACAACACATTTAGACAAACACATTTAAATGTCATAAAAGTCCAAATATGCAGAAGTTTTGGTATGTCTAATATGTTATTTAGAGTAGTAATGCTCCCAAACTACCGTTTTATTCCCAAACAACCGTTTTATTCCCAAACAACCGTTTTATTCCCAAACAACCGTTTTATTCCCAAACAACCGTCTTAATCCCAAACAACCGTTTTATTCCCAAACAACCGTCTTAATCCCAAACAACCGTCTTAATCCCAAACCACCGTCTTAATCCCAAACCACCGTCTTAATCCCACCGTCTTAATCACACACGGGCTGGTCCTGCCTCATGTCTCATGTTCTAATGGTGACGATGTGTTGGACTCTGTGACATCGAGTGTGTTGAATGTTCTCGACACCGTTGCCCTTATGAAGGTGAAAGTGGTTCAAAATACGCAGGGGGCGCCATGGAGCGATGATGGGCACAGAGAAGCCCCTCCACATGCTGCCTCCGTGCGTGTGCAGAGCCGTTTGTTAGCGCCAATAACTCGGATAGTCAACACGTCGCTTCAATCTAGAACATATTTATTTTTGATCTCTAGCGCTATTAATACGACAACACATGAATGCCTTGTGAAACAGGTCGTGTTGTCGTTCGGAAATGTCGTTGTTGTTGTTCTTCTTCTGTCCGAGAGATGAGTGTCCAATGACGGCCGCGTGAGTCACTCCGACACTGACCTCATCACGGTAAATGCCAGTTTGCCGGCAGAAACCGGAGAGCGATCCACGCAGCGACGTGCTCGGGACGTCATCCATCTCTTTTTTTGATTTGAAACTCCAGCTGCAATTTCAACTTCCTGTGGCGCTTTTTTATATTTCCTTCACAAACAAGGTTCCTTCCCTTCTGACCTTTGACCGTCAGAGAATCCAGAAAATGAAAAATAACCCCTTTTTCATCTCTGTCTCTCAATAGCATTTGTTTATTTAAATTAAACATTAATTTCCAACAAATGCCTGGGATTTCACGTACGTTTTGTGTATCGTTCATCATTCATACGACACATTATTGGTTTGTAAATACTGGATAAATACTAAGACCGTTTTGGCAGTCGTGCGTATTTTGGGATGGAACGAAACGACCGAACATGTCGCTGTGATTTCGGAGGGTTTGGGGGGAAAACTTCAGGAAACGTTCTATGCAATTCAGACCCTTAAAGTCCAGCGCGTCTGTCCGGACCCCTGATGTTTCCTGCAGTTTAAAGGTTAAAGTATAGATGTAAAAAAAAAGGAAGCTGTTTATTTTTAGTCAAATCAACCATTCTGGGAAGAAACAGGGGTCAGTCCAAACCCACAAATTAAAAAAATATATCTTAAAATGTACATAAATAAATAATAAATAAAGCTTTAGACAGTCCTTCCACTTTCACTTTTTTACTCCTTAAATCCCTTTTTTTGTTTGTTAAATTAGCTTCAGCTTTGAAAAAGTAATTGTCAAAAGCAAACGGCAGCTTCATTCCGTCATATATTTAGCACAGAAAATCTCGGTGGGATTTGAATCTGCAGCTCTAAATCAGGCACTAACCTTTATATTTATACTGTTACTATTTATGTGTATTTAACAGTACTTTTATACAGACTTTGAGGGGTACCTTGCTTTTATATATGTGCATAGATATGACAGTAGTTTGAATCTTGAAATGGGATGTTCCTCTGTGCGGAGCTTGTTTCCACTCATATTTAGTGTAAATCAGACTTCAGAGGCAAAAACTACAGCACAAAAAGCTTCTCCGAAATGTTCAGTTTGAATTGTCATTTTAGTCAGGCGTTTTAGGGGAAATCATACTTCATTTGTGACTTCAAATCCATCCAAAGTCATCAATTACAGTCCTAAACTACGACTGAACAACTACTATTATTTTTAGTGAAGACTAAACGACTGCAATACATGTTTTGGCCGCTAGATGGAAGTGTAGATTAGTGAATGTGTGAGACGTGGTCCTGCTTCAGGGCTAAAACCAGGACTTAATCTAAACCAAGACCAAACCAGAACTTAACTAAGACCAAACCAATCGTGCTCAAACCAGTGGAGACTCCAACTGCTCTCGTCGGACTGAACCAGGACCAACTTAGACCAAGTCCAGGCTAAACCAGGCTTGAACCAGGTCTAAATCAAGACTAAACAAGAACTCAAAAAGGTGGCGTCTTTCACAGACAGTCCCCAGTTTATCAATCACTCAATCTTTATTGGCACAGCGCTATACAACGGCAACAACTGAACCAAATGTGCCTTAGAACTTGGTCAATTCTATTTAGGATCATGTCTTTTATGGGGAATAAAAAGGATAATTAGTGTGGGAATTATATACAAATAAATACTGGTCTAGACAAGAAAGTGCAACTCGATTTCGACTCTACGGTAAAAACTTCCAATTTTGATACGTGAAAATGAAAAATAATAACTAAATCACTTTTCACAACTAAATCATTGTAAAACTTGAATTGTGCTCATGACAGGTTTTAATGATGATGATGATTATGATTTTTTTATTTGGTGTATTTGTACCTGTTGTACACATAAATGATAGTTTTACACCGATCGAGCAGGTATTTGTGGAGAAAACGTTGAAAAATCTGTAGAAAATGACAGGAAGTGACATCACACTAGGAACACTCCTTCCAGTCGAAGTTTAAGCAGAATTTACACACAAAAAACGTTTTGGACGCTCGAAACATTAATTCAACTAAATAAAGTCACTCTCATGTATTTTTATTTGTCAAATTTAATATCACTTTAGATGAGTTTTTGTCCAATGGTTGCCGGGTAATTTCCTAGTGTGATGTCATCAATTACAACCAGGAAGTGAAATTATAAACCAAAAAAATGTGCTAGTTTATGATAATTAAAAAAAAAAAAAAAATTCAAATTCAAAACATATTTATCTTAACTGCATTTTGGTCCAATGAGTCGTCCGACCTGTAGGGGGCGCTTTAAACAAGTTCTGCTGAAGATCAAGACTGTGATCAAGACTTATTCAGAAAACCCCCAGCATCTAGTCGATAAGGTATTGATTTTCTTGCGTAGACCTCCCTCAAAGCCCGGCCTCTTCCTCCTCCTTCTCCTCCTCCTCCTCCCCCTCCCTCCTCCTCCTCCTCCTCCTCACAGGTGCGACGATGAAGAGTATCTGTGACTCTCTTCGCTCGTCTCGGAGACTCGGAGCACCTGAGTGATCACTTTGACCGGCCGTCCACAACACGTCTTCCTCTCCTTTCCTCTTACACACCTGGACTTTCCTCTCCTCCTCCTCCTCCTCCTCCTCCTCCTCTTCCTCCTCTCTCACTTTCACCTCTCAATTCTCTCTGTCCATCTTTCCCTCTTCTACCTCACATTCCTTCCTCTTTTCTTCTCAGAGACGTGCATTAATATGTATGAGATCTTTTCAGGTCCACATCAAAAGACTCGGGATTCGGATCGTGTTTCACCAAATCTTTTCTCTGTTTTCTTGAGTTGAACTTCAGGAGACGTAATGGAAGTAGCAGCGGTTTTACTGGTAGTAAGCAGTTGTACTGGTAATATTAGTGGTAAAAGTAGTAGTAGTAGTAGTAGTAGTAGTAGTAGTAGTAGTAGTAGAAGAGGCAATATTGCTGTTGAAGTTAAGTGAACATTTATTGACGTCTTTCTAAAACTTCCAATAAAAAGTATTGAAACACAAAAATACAAGCTGGAGTTAGTGGCAGCAGTCGTACAGTACTATTATTTGTAGTAGTAGTAATAGTAGTAGTAGTCATTTCAGTTGTAAAATTCATACTGTTTGAGATTTGTTGTCGAGTGTAATTGTAAATGTTTTTAACTCTCTTTTCTGCAGCACTTTGAGATTTGAAAAACAATACAAGAAATGTAAAGTGCAATATGAATAAAATATAAAATGATTATTATGATCAGTATTTTGACTATTAGAGTATTATAATGATTATTATGATGAGCATTATTGTGATTATGATGATTATTATGATGAGTATTATGTTTATGATGATGAGTATTATGTTTATGATGATGAGTATTATGATGAGTACTATGATGATGAGTATTATGATGAGTACTATGATGATAAGTATTATGATGAGTATTATGATGAGTATTATGATGAGTATTATGTTTATTATGATAAGTATTATGATTATGATGATGATGAGAATTATGATTATGATGATGAGTATTATGATTATGATGATGAGTATTATGATGATGAGTATTATAATTATGATGATGATTATGATGATGATGAGAATTATGATTATGATGATGAGTATTATGATGAGTATTGTGATTATGATGATGAGTATTATGATTGATGATGAGTATTATGATGAGTATTGTGATTATGATGATGAGTATTATGATGATGAGTATTATGATTATGATGATGAGTATTATGATGATGAGTATTATGATTATGATGATGAGTATTATGATTATGATGATGACTAGTATGATGAGTATTATGATTATTATGATGAGTATTATGATGATTATTATAATGAGTATTATTATTGTGATTATGATGATGATTATGATGAGTTTTATGATTATTATCTTGAGTATTATTATTATTGTGATTATGATGATTATGGTGAGTATTATGGTGATTATTATGGCGAGAATTATTATTTTTATGAAGAGTACGATGAGTGATATGGGGCCTCTTCCTCCCTTCTTATCCTCCTCCCGATGCCTCCTCCTCCTTCATTATGATGATTATCACTTACAATTAGTTTCCTCTCCTCCTATCCTCCTCTCCTCCTCCTCCCTCCTCTCTCACTTTCACCTTCCAATTCTCTCTGTTTCCCATTAATAGAGGGGGATTCGCGTGTTTCACCAAATCTTTTCTCTGTTTTCTGAGTTGACTATGGTGGCCCAGTTGTACTGTAATATTAGTGGAAAAAGTAGTAGTAGTCAAGTAGTGGTAGTAGTAGAAGAGGCCACTGAACATTTTACCCCGTAAAAAGTATTGAAACAAAAAATACAAGCTACACTGAAAAAATAGTAGTAGTAGTCAAGTTGTAAAATCTGAGCTAAATGTTTTAACTCTCTTTTCTGCATTGGTTCTGCAATATGAATAAAATATGTTATTTAAAGAGTATTATAGATGAGCTTTATTATGATGATTATTGATGATTTATGTTATGATGATGCCTTGTATTATGTTATTGTTATGAATGATGAGTATTATGATATATTTTATGATGAGGAATGATATGAATATTTATGATGATGATGAGATATTGATGAGATTATAATTATGAATGATATGATGATTATTATATTGCATAAATAATTAGGATGTGAGTATTATGATTGATGATGGAGATTATGATGAGTATTGTGATTATGATGGATGTATGATTATGATCTGTATTATGATTATGAGGAAATTATGATTGTGAGTATTATGATGATGATGATGAGTATTATGATTATGATGATGACTTTTATGAGAGATGATTATTATGATTATTATGCTACATCATCGAGAATTATTATTTTTATGAAGAGTACGATGAGTGATATGATTATGCATGATTATTACAATTAGTGTTTCCCATTAATAGAGGAAACTATGGTGGCCCCCCATGGTCCACTTTTTACCCCCATGACACTGAAAAACAAGCTGAGCTAAACATTGGTTCTGCAAAGAGAGTACTTTATCCTTGTGTTATTGTTATGAACATAAATAATTAGCTGTACTTCTACATCATCCACAACAATCGACCGTCAAATGTGTTAAAGTATTTTGTGGTGATGGGACAGAGGTGTTGTCCATTAGGGGGAGGGGGAGAGGGGGAGGGGGGAGGGGGGAGAGGGGGAGAGGAGGGGCTTCCTGATCGCATTGTTTCAGCTGGACAGGAAGGATGACTCTGCGTTAGTGCGTTTCACTGGTTTTTATCTTTCTTTCCAATTACTACTTCGTTTGGCGGGATTGAATCTGTCCTGCCGTAAGTTTTTTCCCTCATCAAGTGGCGGATTGGAACGAAAAATGCTGAGATGAAAGGTGAATATGACAGGAAGTCGAGCGCTCGAGAGTTCTTAAAACAGAATCCCCGTGTGATGTCATCAATAAGCGACGTTCCATCTAAAGGAGGAACAATCTGCACGCAACGGACGCATCTTTCTGACAGTTTAAACAATCATTTCACCAAATAAAAGTGTTTTGTCAGATGTTATTATGTGTCAGATCATAACTGCTGTGTAATTTCTGTTGACTTTTGCTCTTGTTTACATTATGGTTGCTAGGTAACGGTTGTGGATTTACCCCTACCTGCATTATATCGCATTTTCTGCTCAAGTACAATTATGAATGTCAGCAAAATGGTCAAACTGGAGGAAAATAGGCAAAATGTTTAGTCAAATCTTGAATATAATCATGTTTTAATGAAAGGTGTAGTCCAACCTGTCATACTGTATGCACTTTAAGTTCTTTTCTCTCATTGAATTAGTACATTTTGTTTTTCAGACCGTTGCACGCTCTCTTCATCTCATTATCTAACATTTCATCTATCGCAAACTTGTAAGAACGAGCGTCGTAATCCGCAGGTTTCAGAGTTATGAGGTTATGACAACTGATCGACTCCTTCCCTTATTGTGCAACGTTTCTGGAGTTGCGCCACCTGCTTGGAGTCTCCACGGAGATGAGCTTTGCCCAGAACGTTCCGCAGTATGGCATTGACGTTACCTAGTTTGTATTCATGAAAGAACAGGCGTCGGCGTTGCTATCGCTTCCGTCATCACTGACACTGCTCAAAGATGGCTGCTCTGTAAACAAACCTTCGCCCCCGGTGACCTCTGCGACCTTTGAGCTCAAGCGTTATTGCCGCGGCGACCCGGCTGGTAGAATAAGTTGCATTGGGCATCGTTTTCCCAACTTGAGAGCATTTTTACAGGACAAGCGGCTGGTAAAAAGCTTCTATTGACGTGTAGGAACAAGAAGGAGGGGTTTTTGAAAGCTAATGGATCGAACGGATGGAAGACAATGAAAGCACGCCCGAGTTTGTGATGTGAGGCCTTGTGTTGGTATCAAAGCTGGGTTGCTTCATTTTCAAACTCCAAAAGGAAGAAGTATTTATGTATTTAAATCTGTTAATATTTGTACGTGTGCTTTTTGGGCTCATGCATGGGATTAGAACAGTTTTTTTCAGACAGCAATGTGAAACTGGGATGGGCAAAGCTCAATCAGTCAAGACGACTCGAAAAAAGACTTTTATTATTTACCTGCAGACAGCGCAAAGTGGTGTTGACACAATGTTTGAACTATTACCTCATGTAGACCCAGCTTGACTGGCTCCACACCCAGGGTTCTCCGAGGTGGTCTCGTGCCTCCACTGACCAGAGCATAATGAGGATAATCCTGAAGAGCTTTGAGGTCAGGAGGTGTCAGAGAGATAAAGCTCAAGAAACCAGGGGCCACTAGGGGCCGGTATTAAAGTATTTTAGGAAATCATAACTATGACGCTGTAGACTCGAGTCAGACTCGAGTGACTGACTTGAGACTTGACTTTATAACATGGTCTACGGCTCAGGACTCGAGTGGGTCTTGAAGGCTTGTGACTCGACTTGAGACGACTTGCGTTTTTAAAACCACTCTTCTCTTCAGGTGAAAGTTATATGTATTTTAAGTTTAGTTTTTAATGTTTTTTGCCCTTCAGTATTCTGGACGAATACAGAGCCAGGATCAGAGCCACCGTGAGACTGCAGAGGCGGAGAAACCTTTGTGGGCAAAGTCCCCTGAATTGGGCTTGAACAGAGCGGTGTGGCCCTCTGTTCACCCACGGTTTCTCTCAGACCCAGAAGTGGACTGGACTCTTGGAGACGTTGCAGTGCAGGGATGTGGTCAGAGAAGAAGTCAGTGAGTTTGATGGACACTTGAACATTCACACTCATGGATCTGTGGACCCCGCCAGCCACAGAGCGGCCTTTGCAGTGCACATTCCTGAGGTTGGCTTGAGTCAGTGTTACAGCCTTCCAAATGCTGCCTGTATTTACTGCAAACGTCTTGCTGTGTGCGTTAAGAGTGTGTGGGCAAAATTAGACCCCAGCAGGCTTTAATTTGTCTGATTCAGCAGCTGCTCTAATGGCTCTGGGGGCAGGGGGGGCCAAAAGAGCTGTTAGGACCGTCTGTGGCGTTCATGGTGCAGTTTCTTGCAGTGAGGTTGCAGACACAATAGATAAGCCGCCTCCAAAGCAAGATTTTATCAGTGGAACAACAACAACAACAACAACAACAACAACAGGCTCCTCTGAGTACTGCAGCGTAGTAACCCAGGAGGGGTCAGGTCAGGGGCAGAGAGAATGGGATACAGACAAGAGTGGGAGACGTTACTGCTCGAGCCCACAGAGCGTTAAAGACAGGGCAACCAGCCGGGGGAAGAGGCAGAGCGGGTCATTTACACCAGGTTAAGACTGGCCCACTCCGGCTTGGCTCCGGACCCGGCTCTGATCGGAAAGAGGATAAGTGCCGTTCATGTGGGGAAGAGGAGACAGTCAAGCGTGATCTCATTGACTGTGGGCTGTGCAAAGAGGGAAGAGGGCATCTCCATAAAAGACTAACTGAACTTGGAATGACAAAAATCGCATGAAAGACTCTCCTTGGTCTGGACATACAGTGAAAAGCACTCTGCGTTTACATAAGTGTCCTTTTCTGTAGCACAAATCGAGTTGAAAAGACTTAAATGTTGCTGTTTTTTGGTTCTTATGATTATATTGTGACCTGAATAAACAAGATTTACCGATTAACCAAATAATATCACATCTCTATACTCTCTATGCATCAATTTACAGCCCGCTACACTTTTGCCTCTCAACCTCAATAAATACATCACCTTGCCAACTACAGTACATCACCATCTCCACCACAGCAGAGGAACCGATCTGCCTCCTCACCTTCTCCGACGCCTCCTCTTCACCACAACCACGTCCCAACCAGGCCTCAACCAGTTCATCTGGATCTACTTAACGCCGTCGAAGTGCCAAAAGTTAAAGCTTGAGACAGAATTAGACCACTGTGCAATAATTAATAATGTTGTAATGTTAATAACTAAGCATTTTATCCCTCTTCAACATGGCAGAAAGGGCCGAAAGCAGCGCTCTGATTGGCTTTCACTTGAAACAAGCTGTTCTAAGGACATACCAGTGCATGCGACTCAGAAACGAACGCATGTGAATAATAACGACGTGCCAAAGGGTTTGTCAGGGGTTCTGGTTTCGCTGGGTTTAGCAGTTCAGGGTGGGTTTCAGCACAAGATTCCGGTGTCTGTTTAAGTCTACAGTTTGATCGAAATACTGTTTGTGCCTTGATGCTAAACTCGACGTAGCCTGGTTAGCAGCTGTGTCCCGATCCTTGCTATAAGACAAACAAAGCATATGGTTTTACAGCAGCTTCATGCATCTTAGCCACGGGGGGGCAGCGTCTCAGCGCCAAGTCTGAAGTTACTGAAGTAAAAATACCTCCAAAAGGCTCTTAATTGGGACATACAGCTGTGTTCGTGGTTTAGGGGCGGGCTAGCTACACTCATGACTGCAGCCATTCAGCTGGAGGTAGTGGAAAAGGCTAATGCTAACGCTAACCACAAAGACGCTATAAACAGTTTGGCGTGACCGCTAAAGTGTGCCAAACTGGGACACGCCCAGCCTCCATGTGCGCTGCAAAAACGGCTGTGTGTTTGTGAGGCCACCCAAATACAGTACAGGGCGGTTTTATGTGCAAAAAACGACGACGGCAACAAGATCACACGTTCAAAGACACATATAAAGCATTATTAGTTTTGTTATTAACCTGTAAACATGCTCTTGAGTACCTTAAAGTAGTGTGTGTCCATTGAAAACCTGAATTACATTGAATTACTTTCGAATTGTCAGCAAATCCCTCAAAGGGAAACAAGCGAACGCAAGCAGAAATGCCCAGCTCGAGTCTGGTTATGATCCGTGGACTTGTAACGGCACAGAAGGTCTTTGGATCCATACCTTTGACCGTTGGATAGCGTTGAAGCAGAGTGTTTTTTATGAGGCTCAGAGAAGATGACCTTGTAAACAGGATCAATAAAAGAAGCGTGAATGAAGTCCAAAGATATTCTCGAAAAGTCCCCGACGATACAGGTCCCAGGCCCGGTCTGCAGGGCTCATGTAAAGACTTTGAGTCGCATTATCTGCTTTATTTACAATTATATTCTTTTTTACACCCGTTTCATCAACGTTTCAACAATTAAAACGTTTACAAATCCGGACTCACAAAGGTGTAGAGAAGACAACAAAAACAGCTGGCTTAAAATAAGTCCATATTTTTTATTTTCAAAAATACTGACAGATATAAATATTACAAACTGTGTCTCTTTGCGCTTCAGGAGTGAACACAAAACAGCCATTCCCATGTTGGAACGTCCGGCTGATGCTTTGCAAGTTTGAACTATTTCTCGTAGTTGAACTCGTCTCGCTTCGGATGCGGAAAGGAACAACTCGTCGCACGTTTCACAAACAATTTATTTTGGTCGTGAATAGTTCAGTTTTGGCCATAAATGTCAAAACTAGTCTTTTTCATCAGCATTTTTAAGTAGCAACTGCTCTGTGTTGAGATTTCCATTCCAGATTTGACTAATAATGAGGAAAAATGAACTGAAGAGGCCATTCAGTCTCATGATGGTAATGATCGTTTTATCTATGAAGCTCAACAGTTCCATTTCCCATTCATTTTCCCTATAGCGTTTTCCAAAAATGTAAATATTACGACTTTACGACACTAATAGAGCTTCTTTATGTCTTCTATTGGACAAAAGGCAGATGGTTTGGTTCACACCTCGTAAAGTTGCACAGTTTAGCTTTACAATGATCTCACAGAAGTCTACACTGGTTTCTAGGCGTCGCTCCTGAACGTCTCGCACGTCAGCAGTTTTCAAAAGTACTTTATGATATGACACGTATAAATACAGTGTACTATGAGAAGTAAAACATTTAGCGCACAAACAATGATGCGTTCAAAGCGCTGCAGGAATTAAGACGTTCTTTGGCCAAATCCAACATCGTTTGTAGTGTCATTTTTCACGTTCTTCCCAACGGATCGTCTAAAAGCGTGAACATAAGACGATCTATTTGAATACTTTGGGGTTTTTTTTGGCAGAAGGCCTCACATTTACAGATCGTCTTTGTTCTGACCACAGTTAATGAGCCTGGAGCCCGGCTCGACTTTGTTTATAGCGCAAACAACGGAAAAATAAGTCACTTGCATAAACTCGTCTTGACCAGAACGCGCGATTGTCTTGCTACACAAAAACGGCAAAGACAAAATAAGAAGTCCGTCCCGTTCGTCTTTGGCTTGGAATAAAACGTGTAAAAAATACTGGCTTTTGGAATTCAGTTGAGATGATTTGAAAAGCTTCTGGATGCGTAAAAAAAAAAAAAAAACCTTTGAAAAACGTTCTCTCCTCAAGCATTTAGTGGTGATGCTCGTTTTGTTGACGGTTTTGGGGGTGTTTTGGCCACCAGAAGTTTGAGCGTGTCTCCTGACGATCGGATCAGCTCTTTCCCACTGCAGAATAAACACACACACACACGCACACACACCACACACGCACACACACACACACACAAAACAAACAGAAAACATGCCATTAAAATCACACTGGCGCCAAATTACAGCACCAAAACCAGACAATTAAACGCTTTCAGCTCATCTGGATAACATGCGCAGGACACAGTAGGATAAGTCTTTTACACTAACAATGTGAAGATGTGCAACGGATCCTCATAAATTCTAAATAAAGTTACAAGCTTTAATATAGTTTGAGTCAATAACACCTGCGTATTTGTGTATTGATTCAAAGCAGGACTAAGTAATATTTTGACCTTATTAAACGTCTTTGTTAGTCCCTGTGATGGTTTAAATATGCATTTTCGAGGTGTTTGAAGTGCCCTCCGTCGCCCCCTGCTGTCTCTGAGCGGAAAACCGGCCTTGTAACGTTTGCCGACATCGACAACTCTCCTGAGAAACCCTGGCTCTGTTTTTATGTTTGGCAATATAAATGTTTGGTTTTTTTTTTTGTTTTTTTTTAAAATTTGATTCTATTGTCTAATTTAGATTTATAAAAAAATTAAAAAAATTAAAAAAATAATGTATTCCTCATCTTGTTTCTGTATGTATTAAGGAAGCTGCAGGGGAGCTCTAGTGCTTAGTTACTTAGTTCTGGTTCAACAAAAAAAAAAAAAAAAAAAAAGAAATATAGAAAAATAGAAATAAGAAATAAGAAATAATTCAGAAATAAGATATTATCAACCCAATAATATTTAGTTTGACTTTTTAAATGAGTCCCACAGCGCACAGCAGCGAGCGCAGTAATACTTAACGCCATTCACCGCACGCTTCACGAAGAAAAATGCTGGTGCGCTTTGTCTGTACTTTTCCCTCCACTACATTTTTGAACTGGACTGAAAAGTAAAAAAATATTTTCTTAAGGTTTTAGACCTGCTGAAATGGCTGATGGATTAGTTTTTTTTAGCACATTTATGGAGACATTTTAACTGCCTTTTTTTTTAGTTCCCTTTGAACAAACAAAAAATATAGAAAAAAATAACCAGGAAAGTTTTCTATAACGACAAAAAATCATCAGAATTGCTTCTCAAGATTTTGTACAATTTGATGCTTTAAGGAGTACTTTTAATTAAGTCGATTTTAGAATGTGATACTTTTACGTGAGTACTTTTTGCTCCTGTATCTGTACTTTTACTTAAGAAACAAATCTGAGCACGCCATCCACCACTGTTTAAGTTCAAATACGGCTCTGTTTTAGATATTGTTATTATTACTTTTTTATTTTTGCTACTGCCACGACGAGCCTTTGCGGTTTTATATCAGGTGACCTCCAAACCCTGAGCCGCCGAGGAAAGCTCGAACGCACCGACAACAGCGCCATGCATCGTCCGCCATTTTGTACTCGTCCCAGCCGTTTCGCGCGCAAACAAAGAACGCGTCGGGGCTGCGCTTACATGCTGTAGTCCATCCCCACGAGGCTGATGCCGTTCACTGCCAGGATCCTGTCGCCGACCGTCAGTTTGAGAGAGCGAGCGGCGGGAGACTCTGGGACCACCGACTTCACGTAAATCCCGCTCATCTGAAGGGGCGTTTTCTGCGGGAGAGAAGGCGCTTTTGTCATCGCTGCCGGTAAAAGATGACACGAGAGCGTAAGAGGGTTTAGGGGTCCGTAATGTGCAAAGAACGGAAATTTAGATCGCGATATGAAATAGTGTGAGGAGAAACATCACAATATATCGATTATTGACGATTATTGAGAGCGGGAGCAAAACAAAAAGTGAAATCTTTCATTTTCTCTCATTATTCCTCAAATTTGTGACCAGATTTACAAAATTTAACATTCTAAAATGACAAAATCGAGTATAAATGTGACGAAAAAACAGGCAGTAAAAAAAAGTACTTTACACATTACGGATTATTTTTTTACGGACAATAAATGGATTTAAACCGACTTAATCTTGCTTTTACAATTGTCACGAATATTGTTTTTTTAGTTGTTACGATTATATAGTGACCTGAATGACTTAAGCATTTAGATTTACATTTATTAAAGGTTGACTTGGATTCACGACAACAGAAAAACGATAAAACGTTCCCATGAAAAGTGAGCGTTTTAAATACACAAAGAGACGAACTAAGATTAAAACAACCAGAAAAGAACTTGCGGTACAAAAGACACGATCCAGTGCGTCGCTGCAACATATTAAAGGTCGACTATACTACGCCGAATGCGATGTCCCACAGTACGGCATTCAATCCCATTCCGGGCAAAGCAAAAGCATCTCAAGAAAGTGGCCGACTCAGCCGAAAAAAGTTGTACCTTTTATTGATTTAAACTATTGCAGTGGATATTAATTAACACAAGCACATTTAAATACGTCGGATTCAGCCATAAAAGTTTATTTCCTTCCAAGCAAAGTATATACAAACTATTAAAAGCCTCGCAGACAGTATAGTGTAAACGTTAGTAAAAGCAGCACAGTATCGGAACCTTTTTAGTCAAAGGACACGGTTTATAAAAGTCTCGAGCGGCAAAGCCAAAGCTGTTTAAATCCATTTTGTGCGACCGGTCTCTCAGTGGGATTAGTTTAGGAGTGAGATATGGGCAAATTTTATGATTCAGGGCACAATATAATCGTAAGAACCAAAAGAAGAATCATCGTGACGATTTTAGAAGCAAAATGACGTCTTTTTAGTTCAATTTAAAGTCCCCCCAAAAAATAGATCTTTATTTTGTCTAAAACAACGTGAAGCCGGTCACAAACTTGAGGAAGAGTAACGCTTTAGACCACGGGAGTGAAAGGACATTTTAAGATTTCGCTGTCGTTTGGTCACAGTCTCAGGAATAATCGTAAATAATCGAGAATAATCGTTGCATAGTGTGTTCATTCTTTTTGTCTCACAGTAATCATACACTCAAATGTGATATTGTGACATCCCTATCCAGTATTTGAATTGTTTTACTTTTTGGCAGTATTTCTAACATGATTTTAAGCTGCCGTTTGTTACTTGTGTACATTTATTTTGTCTGTTTTTTTAACGTCTGGTTGTGTGCTACGCTTTGTCTTACTTGACCGAACAGAACAAATCTACCCACAAAGCCAAAAATAAAGTCACCGCGAAGCCTTTGCCGCGTTTACGACCCCGGCACGGTTACGCTCTTACCGTCCCGTCCACGAGGGCCAGTCCCAAACCCTGAGGCCCTTTCTGCAGCTCCACGGTGAACACCTCCTCGCTCTCCACCGTCTCCTCGTCCTCCGGCCTCCGCGCCGCACCGCCGTTTGCTGGAAGTTCCCGGAAAGAAAAGAACGTTTTTGGGGTTTTTTTTGTGAGCCACGTGACAAGTTGAAGTGTTACTCCGTTTGACTTCGCTTGTTGTTTTGTTGTTTTACATCAGTCAAGTGGATATTTGTAAATGAAAGGGTGAGGGAAAAAGAAAAGAGGGATGTAAAGGAAAAAAGTAAAGAAAAAAGAAGACAATGTAAAGGAAATAGTATAAATAAATAAATACAGGTCGTAGCGAGTTGTGTATGTCCTCAATACATAAATTACATTTAAAAAACATTTAAAAAACGACATTTATTGAAGAAAATAAAGGTCTCTTCTCTCTCTCTCACTGAGTTACAAATAAATAAATACAGTTTAAAGAATGAAACTGACTTGAATTCAGAATTTGACTGATTTTCATGTACATTTTTATTGTTAGAAGTTACATTATCTACAAACAATGTAAGAATTTGCACCAAAAGTTCATGATAAATGATCTCTGTCCCGTTTCTGATGGTGGGCTAGTGCTGTGCGGTCAACCACACTATATAACGATGATTATTAAAATTGCTTAAAAGTTTGAAATATTATGGATACTAGAAGTTTAAACAACTGTTATCGTATTGCACTTTGCTATAAATGAAAACAACCACAATCTGGACGAGGAGAACAAGCATAAGTCATTATTATTTTGCACAAATGTCGCCGGTTATCACGATCACGCACAATGCACCGCGACCGATCGTTGTCTAGCGTTTTCATCGCGCTAAACTGTTTATTGTCCCGCTCGTTTCCCGCCGCTATAGTTCCCAGCCCGCCTCTGCCTGCCTCTGCCAGCCCCCCCCCTCCCTCTTTGGACCCCGACGCTCCGAACAATGCCCCGCTCTCTCCGGCAGGATTCCTCCAGCCAAGCCAACTGTAAATTCCCATGACGACCCTTTTCTCTCCTGACATCACCTCCACGCTGTGATTCTTGGGCTCGGATTAAAGGCTTACCAGACTTTCAAAATAACGCTAGCCGCCGTCCCGTAGCTCCAGAGGTACGGACGCGCTCGGGCCGTTTTATGTGGGATTATGTCAAGTGCTTTGAGCGCGTTGACACCAATGGCCTTGACGCAGTATTTGCTTGGACGCTTAGACCTCGACAGGTAGAAATGCGCCTCCCTCGGTGGCCAAAAAGTGACTAGCGGCGGTAAAGAGGAGGAGATAGCGAGGAGAACCTTTAACGGCTACTGAACCAGGTCTAAAACAAGTCTAATCCAGGACTAAACCATGTCTAAACGAGGATTTCAAGTTCCGACTGAAATAACTGCTATGTAAACAATTTGGCTAATGCTAATCTGTAGGCTAAAGAAAAGTTAAAACTGTTGCACAGATTAATCTAACACAATATCAGAATATTGTCGGATTTGACTTTTAATTTACGTGTTTATGCGGCGGTAAAAAACACTCAAAACGACTATTTGTGGATATTATCGCGGTCGTTACGCGTCAGAGTTGATCCCTCGTGTGAAGTGGGAGTCCCTTGACCGGTTCCCACATCACAAGTCATATTTACCGGGTCGAGCACAGTTCCTTGGCTTTTATTTTAAGTCGGAGCTGGAAATGCCTGGAACGACTATGACAATAATTAATTTGCTTTAAATCGTTTTTTTTGGCCATAAATAAATGTAAATGCACGTTTTATTGTTGATGAAACTCAATGTGTTTTTTCCCACATTCGACAGTTAAAGTGCCCCCTACAGGTTGGACGACTCATTGAATTGAAATGCAGTTAAGATAAATATATTTTAAATTTTGCAAAAAAAAAATTAAAATATTATCACAAAATAGCACATTTTAATTATAATTTCACTTACTTCCTGTTTGTAATTGATGACATCACACCAGGAAATTACCCAGCAAATATATGTATGAGAGCGACTTTATTTTGTTGAATTAAAGTTGATGATGTGATTGTGACAGATTTTTCTACGTTTTCTCCTCAAATACCTACTCGATTTGTGTAAAAATATAATTTACACAACAGTACAACAGCTACAAATACACCAAATAGAGTAAAAAGTAGAAAATAGTAAAAACCTGTCATTTAACTTTTACCGACGTTCTTTTTTACGTAACCGCTCCGAAAAAGACCATTCGTTTTGACTTAGCGCCTTAATCGAGTGCAGGAATGATGGAAGAGGTGCAGTGACTTTAGGCTCCAGATTTAGAGCTTTAAACGCCGCACATATGTTCAAAGAGGGGCCCAGCTGGTTCCAATGTAATCCTCAGACCATTAGACAGAAACGGCTTCAAATAAAGGGAAACTCCACACAACGAGTGCCCATTGAAGGTAATGCTATTTGATTGAGACAGAATCCAGCAGCTTACCGTCTAACCGTGATTGGCCAAATTTGGTCAGCTGCTGCGGCGGCGTGGGCGGGGGGCACACACACACACACACACGCTGAACCTTTTTAAATGGAGTTGGTTTGAAGGTGGTCCGTTTCGAAACTAACGCGAGCCTTCCGTCGCGCTGTTGCGCTTCATAAATTCATGATTGGCGTTTTAAATGTGCACTATGAAAGCCCTGCTGGTCTCCATGGAGATGTTTTTGCTTTTCCTTCGACTCTCCAAAGTGTGGCGATAAACATATCTATCTATTTGTTTAGTTGTAATTGTGTTTGTGGCTCAAAAATGGAGCGGGGAGAAAAAAAAACTGTTGCTGTGAACTGTAAACTTGGCCTGGTAGCTCCACCTCTTTCGTCTCCATAGAGATGGTTTAATGCTATACGGTGGAACGTTCAAGGTAGAGCAATAACGTCTCTATCACTAGAAAAAACGTACACAACGCACCTTTAATATCACGTCAACGCTGTATCGCAAGTTAGACTTTGAGCTAAATATGAGTGGTATTTTCAGCGCACTTTCATATTTCTACTCAAGTAGTTTTCTGATGGCTAGTTTTACTTTTGAACCATTTGGATGTTGCAATTGTTGTTTTGGAGATTTGCAAAATATAGACCATTGCGCATGTTGTGTTTGATTTCAATTACCTCAAAAAGAGACGTCTAGCGCGGACAAAGTGAGATTTCTGCACTTTTGTGGTCCATCGTGCGTCCGATTCACGTTTGTTTTGTTTTTTGCACCTCAACAAAGGCATTTGCAGGAACATTTAGCACATTCCAGATGCATTGTTGAAATATTGTCTAACTTTTGTTATTGAGATAATGGAAAGAAGAATCGAGACATTATTTTTTGTCACCCTATCGCCCTTCCCTTGTATCATCAGATCTAAACCAGGGTTAAACCAGGTCTTAACCAGGACTAACTCGTGTCTAAAGTATAGTTCTAAACAAAGGCCACCACAAAGTGTAAGAAAACATGAATAATATGTATTAAAAAACTCAAAAACAAATAAAAAATGTCTTTAAACATTGATTTCCTGACGACAAAAAATACAGTTAAATCTCAATTTAACGCATAAAATGTCAAATTTCTTCCACCAAAGTCTGAACTCTGCTCCAAATATGTTCTTTTACTGGCAGATTAGTAGTACATCTCTTGATTTAAAACAAAAAACCCCCAAAAAATAAAAATGACTGATCACTGACAATTAGAAATGACTGAAATTCGATTGATTGCAAAAAATAAACACAAAAAAGTCCAAGGAGCAAGTCGGCTCTTTTAAATCATCGTTTCGTTTGAAGGCTGTTTTTGAGGAACTGGCGGTGGTCCCACTCACTTTTTTCACCGCCGCTCCTCCGTCTTCTCCCCCACCCATGAGCTCATGAAAGGGAGGCGTCCCAAAAACAAAAGAGCGAGAGGAAACACTCCTTCCTCTGCGCGCACAAGTCACCGGCACGGCCTTTTCCACTTCGAATTCCTCACTCCCCGACTCGCGCCGTCTTTTACGCTCGGGTGGGGGGGGGGGCAACCGCTGGCTAGACCTGGACGTGAAGTATGCGGGCCGAGCGGAGGGGTCAAGCCACTAAATACTTGCCTTAATAGGTTCTGCCGTCAGTCGGGAAGAGCAGAACGAGGTGCTTTTTGGGGGGGAGAAGAGGTTGCAGGATACGGAGCGGGGTCGGCCGTATTGGCGGTGACAGAAGCGGCGTGTCGGCTGAATTATAACCCGATGTGGACAGAATGTGACGGCACTTTTGCTTTTTAAGGTGTTTTTGTGGCCGCAAAAGAACAGCGTGAACTCGAGCGGACTCACCTAAACATCCCGAGCTGACGTATGGTACAAGGACCCCCACGCGTGATGCAATACACTTAAACGTTAAGATAATATGAATTAAGTACTGTTGTCATGAAAGTATGTCGTATTCTTTTATGGGTCTGGCACTAGATTGTGAAAAACATCCCGTCTCAAAGTATAAAACAAATATCGGATTAGGATATCGCGCGAAAACAACTAGTAAACAGCAAAAAAAAAACAACAACAACAACAAAAACTAGTAAACAGCATCTTTATAAACTGTCCGAACACCCCCAAATCTCCAGATAAAACTCCATGCTTTCCACTTTCTGCTGTTGTGCATTCAAATCTTTATAATCCAAATAAGATCATTAGCTGGATGTTTGCATGTAGGGCTGGGAAATACTGACAAAAATAAATATCTCAGTACTTATTTATTTCAATGTTTTTTCAGGGTTAAATATTCCAAGCGACAAATTCGCCAGCAATTTTAAATTCAAAATCTGATTACAATTATCTTGAAAGTGGGTGAGAAAAAGTGTCGACGGTTTCTAAAACATGGGTTGTAATACCTATGCCGGGCTCCTCGGTGGCGCTGTTGAAAAAGTAACACGGAGGCAGGGAAAGCGGCGCGCGGGTTGTACAGGAACCAAGCAAACTTGAAACATGAACAACATTCAAGCGAAGCGCACGGAGAAAGAGCGGCTTCGAGGGAAAAGTCTGCGGGACGTACGGAGCGACGCGTCGTTAAGTAAATGGACGCCGGGGCAATGACGCAACCCTCGCCAAAAAAAAAAGTTGCAGATACGGCGTAACCGCGGAGACGCCAAACCACAGTTTTGAGATCTTTAGACCTGGTTTCAAGAAGTTCAGTTTTAGACTCCTGAAACGCTCCATGTGGATAATACCTGTTTTAGACTAAATATATTTGCAGATTTGTATGTTTAGCTTCATGTGGGCGGGGCTTTAATTCGAGCATAAAAGTTAATTCGATAGAGAACGTCGATTTGACCAAAACAGCACATGGTCACAGGGTTGAAGTCATTGTGATCACCTTATCGCCCAAACTAAACCACCAATATTCTACATAATTCTTGAGTTCACTGTGTTACCTTTCCTCTGGAGACGGGCCCCTTCTCTCAGGTCGGCCTCCAGCTCGCTCAGCTCCATGCCCTGGGGCGTGTTGGGCGGCGTCAGCAAACACGAGGGGTCCAAGGCCAGGCTCTTGTGGGACCCCAGATCCACCGGCCCGGGAAGAGCGTTTTGTATCTCCAGACTCTTGAGTTTATGGGTCAGCTCGGCCTCACAGCTGCTCAGGTCAGAGTGAGGGCCCCGGGCGTGACTGGGCTCCGCGGGGGGGCAGTCCCGGTCCTGGTCCAGATCCGGAGGCACTTCGAAACAGGCCGGGGACGTAGACTGGCTGTCGGCGAGTGTCTGCGGAGAAGACATAAAGAACAATCGTTAGCAGATGGAGGATGTCATAAATGTCAACTTTAGCTAAGTTTATTTTGTATAATTATGATTTTGAAAGACTAGAACTGGGAATCACGCGGTTCCTCACGGTTCTATACAAAACTCAGTGCTTCTTTGTTAAAGCACCGCCTGCATAAAACTTACACCACATTTTGTAAATATACCAAAAATACTTGATACATTTATATATTGTATCACCAAATTCAGTATCACGCAAACAAATATTTCTATTGTACATTGAGACTTTTTAACGTTTTAACCAAATAAAGATTGAAATACGGTGATGGAAGACTTCTAGAAGGAGAATATCTACGAATAAAACGTATCACAGAGGAAAATGTTCATTCTTTTTTGATAGTTTGATTTAATATTGCCACTTTCTTCGCACTGTACGTTTGGTCTCTACAACACCAGACACTTGAATGTTGAGAATACACACAAGACTTCCACATGAATCTCTTTTAAATCCAAGCAAACATAATTTAAGTAGCACTACATTAGCAAGCTTTCGTGGCGTGAAAAGGAACAATCATAATGATCCAAGATGTGAATCCTGGTGTCGTAGACTGGCCGTCTGCGGAGACTGTGCGTAAAAGCGATCAGTAGCAGATGGAAACAGCCCTTTTGAGGATGTTATAAATGTCAACTTCAGTGCAGAAGCAATATGTCTTCATGCTGCAGGACACAACAACTGGGGAGAACAGTGTGGGGAAGTGTCCTCTGCGCATGCTGGATTTTTGAAGCTTTTTCTCTGAAGTTCTCTGTAATGGTTCAGTGCAAGCGTACGTCGGGGACACGGGCGTCAAGAGCTTGCGCTGGGCGGGTTTTATTGCGTTGACGAAGGGAAACCAGAGCATCACACGGACGCGGGAGGAACATGCAAAACCGGAGTCAAACCCGCGATCCTTCCAGTGCCGCCATATCATCCTAACTTTCAATCGATCTTGAGACGTAAATCTTCATTTAACGGTTCTCCATTGAGACGTAACGGTTTGTCAGAGGAAGACGTTTAAAGATAGTCCCTGGAGAGAAGTGTTGGCCCGTGAAGATCTGAAAGTCCACGTGAAGGTTCTTCTGTTTTTCTAATCACGACTTGGCATGGTAGGATGGAACCTGTGCTAAATGTTCGTCACAGTTTTACTTCCATTAAGTCGCAGTTTGTGACGAAGTTTAAAAATACAGGCAGTAGAGCTGAGTCCCTCCGTGATGTCATCAATGCGCGACGAGTTTAAACACTAAACCGACACACTTTTCTGACAGTTTAAACCACCATTCGACAAGACAAAGGTGTTGCACGGCGTTCAGTGTTCGTCGAATCATAACTGTTGTGTAATTGATATTAATTTCGGTTCTTGTTTACAGTCTGGTTGCTAGGTAACGGTTGTGGAATCACCTCTGCCTATGTCGTATTTGCTGCTCATGTCAAACCAGGAAGTACAATTATAAACTGTACAAAAATGGGGACAAACAGGCAAAATGTTTAGTAAAATCTTAACTATATTTGTGTTTACTACGTTTTAGTGAAATGTGTAGACCCTAACCCTGTCACGCTGTAGATTTGGGTTTGAGAGTGCTTACACCTTTTACATTTGGGTTTTGCCTTGTCAGTACCACATTTATCTGTTGTGTAGGGGGTGGGCACATTACCTGTTTGCCCGCCTCGGCCTCGGTTGTCTCACTTGGAGGCAGCTGTCGGATGAATCGCCGTAGAGCCGCGAGCTGCTCGAACAGGCCCTGGTCCACGATGGGCTTCCCCAGCTCCAGGTTAAAGGTCGTACTGGGCAGGATCAGCGGCGGGTGGTTGTCAAAACTCTCCAAGATGTCAGCTACAGGGCAAAAAAGCAGCATAAATGGTGACAGAATTTGAAATATAATGAATGAATACATGAATAAATATGTGTTTTGCTTGCAATAACAGATGAGTACCATTAAAAAAATAGACTGACCATAAGTGTTAATGTGTTTTTAGATCAAAACAAATATTAAACCATTAATTTAAAATGATTATCAAACCTTAATTAAAAACATATATATTTATTGTATTAATTAATTTTATATTGTATATATATTTATTTCAATTTTATTTAATTTTATTTAATTTTATTTAATTTTATTTAATTTTATTTAATTTTATTTAATTTTATTTAATTTTATATTGTATATATATTTATTTCAATTTAATTTTATTTTATTTAATTTTATTTAATTTGTATTTATATTTGTTTATTTGTATATTTATTTATTTACTCACTCTTAAACTAAAATCCAACAACACAAACAATGAACCGGTCCATCTGGGCGCTATAATGTAATTGCAGCTCTGGGCGCAGTTGGGATTAAGTAGGTTAAGACTTGATTAAGAAAATGCAATTGGATTAATACTGTGCTTGATGTTTTGGTCAGCGGGACGTCAAAGAGAGACGAGCACGACAGGGGGAAGTGGATGGTTCTGCTAGTAATTTGGAGTAACAACAATGCACCAAATCCTGTTTCTCTTCCTCAAACCACATCCCCATAAACCCAGCTCGATTGGTTTTACCCAAGGGAATTGAACCACCAACCTTTGGGTTAGTGAGCACAAATCTATACAGCTATATGAGGCGGTCACGTTTGACCTGGTTTGGTCCTGGTTCAGGCACGGTTTTGTCCCGTTGCAGACCTAAGCAACGTTCAATCTTGGCCTTTTTGGTCCTAATTTGAACCCGGTCTGAGTCTAAATGTTGAATTGGTCCTGTTCTAGTGCCGGTTTAGTGCTGGTCCAGTACAGATTTAGTCTGCGTTCACACTTAGTTTAGCCTTAGTTTAGTGCTGGTCCAGTACAGATTTAGTCTGCGTTCACACTTAGTTTAGCCTTAGTTTAGTGCTGGTCCAGTACAGATTTAGTCTGCGTTCACACTTAGTTTAGCTTTAGTTTAGTGCTGGTCCAGTACAGATTTAGTCTGCGTTCACACTTAGTTTAGCCTTAGTTTAGTGCTGGTCCAGTACAGATTTAGTCTGCGTTCACACTTAGTTTAGCTTTAGTTTAGTGCTGGTCCAGTACAGATTTAGTCTGCGTTCACACTTAGTTTAGCTTTAGTTTAGTGCTGGTCCAGTACAGATTTAGTCTGCGTTCACACTTAGTTTAGCCTTAGTTTAGTGCTGGTCCAGTACAGATTTAGTCTGCGTTCACACTTAGTTTAGCCTTAGTTTTAGTGCTGGTCCAGTACAGATTTAGTCTGCGTTCACACTTAGTTTAGCTTTAGTTTAGTGCTGGTCCAGTACAGATTTAGTCTGCGTTCACACTTAGTTTAGCTTTAGTTTAGTGCTGGTCCAGTACAGATTTAGTCTGCGTTCACACTTAGTTTAGCTTTAGTTTAGTGCTGGTCCAGTACAGATTTAGTCTGCGTTCACACTTAGTTTAGCTTTAGTTTAGTGCTGGTCCAGTACAGATTTAGTCTGCGTTCACACTTAGTTTAGCCTTAGTTTAGTGCTGGTCCAGTACAGATTTAGTCTGCGTTCACACTTAGTTTAGCCTTAGTTTAGTGCTGGTCCAGTACAGATTTAGTCTGCGTTCACACTTAGTTTAGCTTTAGTTTAGTGCTGGTCCAGTACAGATTTAGTCTGCGTTCACACTTAGTTTAGCTTTAGTTTAGTGCTGGTCCAGTACAGATTTAGTCTGCGTTCACACTTAGTTTAGCCTTAGTTTAGTGCTGGTCCAGTACAGATTTAGTCTGCGTTCACACTTAGTTTAGCCTTAGTTTAGTGCTGGTCCAGTACAGATTTAGTCTGCGTTTACACTTAGTTTAGCCTTAGTTTAGTGCTGGTCCAGTACAGATTTAGTCTGCGTTTACACTTAGTTTAGCCTTAGTTTAGTGCTGGTCCAGTACAGATTTAGTCTGCGTTCACACTTAGTTTAGCTTTAGTTTAGTGCTGGTCCAGTACAGATTTAGTCTGCGTTTACACTTAGTTTAGCCTTAGTTTAGTGCTGGTCCAGTACAGATTTAGGCTGCGTTCACACTTAGTTTAGCCTTAGTTTAGTGCTGGTCCAGTACAGATTTAGTCTGCGTTCACACTTAGTTTAGCCTTAGTTTAGTGCTGGTCCAGTACAGATTTAGTCTGCGTTTACTGCGTTCACACTTAGTTTAGCCTTAGTTTAGTGCTGGTCCAGTACAGATTTAGTCTGCGTTCACACTTAGTTTTAGCCTTAGTTTAGTGCTGGTCCAGTACAGATTTAGTCTGCGTTCACATTTAGTTTAGCCTTAGTTTAGTGCTGGTCCAGTACAGATTTAGTCTGCGTTTTACACTTAGTTTAGCCTTAGTTTAGTGCTGGTCCAGTACAGATTTAGTCTGCGTTTACACTTAGTTTAGCCTTAGTTTAGTGCTGGTCCAGTACAGATTTAGTCTGCGTTTACACTTAGTTTAGCCTTAGTTTAGTGCTGGTCCAGTACAGATTTAGTCTGCGTTCACACTTAGTTTAGCCTTAGTTTAGTGCTGGTCCAGTACAGATTTAGTCTGCGTTTACACTTAGTTTAGCCTTAGTTTAGTGCTGGTCCAGTACAGATTTAGCTGCGTTCACACTTAGTTTAGCCTTAGTTTAGTGCTGGTCCAGTACAGATTTAGTCTGCGTTCACACTTAGTTTAGCCTTAGTTTAGTGCTGGTCCAGTACAGATTTAGTCTGCGTTCACACTTAGTTTAGCCTTAGTTTAGTGCTGGTCCAGTACAGATTTAGTCTGCGTTCACACTTAGTTTAGCCTTAGTTTAGTGCTGGTCCAGTACAGATTTAGTCTGCGTTCACACTTAGTTTAGCCTTAGTTTAGTGCTGGTCCAGTACAGATTTAGTCTGCGTTCACATTTAGTTTAGCCTTAGTTTAGTGCTGGTCCAGTACAGATTTAGTCTGCGTTCACACTTAGTTTAGCCTTAGTTTAGTGCTGGTCCAGTACAGATTTAGTCTGCGTTCACACTTAGTTTAGCCTTAGTTTAGTGCTGGTCCAGTACAGATTTAGTCTGCGTTCACACTTAGTTTAGCCTTAGTTTAGTGCTGGTCCAGTACAGATTTAGTCTGCGTTCACACTTAGTTTAGCCTTAGTTTAGTGCTGGTCCAGTACAGATTTAGTCTGCGTTCACATTTAGTTTAGCCTTAGTTTAGTGCTGGTCCAGTACAGATTTAGTCTGCGTTCACACTTAGTTTAGCTTTAGTTTAGTGCTGGTTTAGCATCGGTTTGGTCCTGTTCTATTGCTGGTTCAGGTTCGGTCTAGTCCAGGTTTGTTTTTCCAAATTTAGTCTCAGTTTAGTTCCAGTTTGAGTCACTACTGCAGATTTGGTTTGGTCCCAGTTAAAGCCCAGTTCTGATGGGGGATTGTTTAAGGCAGAAGACAATCTTGGTTTGGTGGGAGTCGAGATATATTATACTGTATCTAATCTATTTTTAAATTGAAAATAGTAGTATAAAAATGAATAAATAAATAAATTAATAATAATAATAATAATAATAATAATAATAATGATAATAATAATAATAATAATGATAATAATAATAATAATAATAATAATAATAATAATAAAAAATACACACATAATAAATAAATAAATACTTAAATAACAAATAAATACCTAAATATTTAATTAATTAATTAATTAATAATACATAAACAAACAAATAAATAAATAAATTAGGTGGGGAAAAAAACCCCAAAAAACTGAACAAATAACCATTTAAAAACAGACCTAACATGTCTTCCACTTAAAATGATGACTGCAGTCAACTTTATATGGCAGTGGGGGAACTTGAGTCGGTTTCATGGTTAGCCCCTGCTCTAGATCCAGTTTAGGTCCAATTTGGACGTGGTGTGAACGTACCCTTGGCTATTGTATAAAATAGTTCTAAATTTGGTTTGAGAGTAAACCTTTATTTCTGACTGATAGTTTGTCACAGGTAATGTCCGTTAACTGATACACCACATGGCATTGTTCAGTCTGGGTTAAGATCTGGGGTTTTTTGGTGCATTTTGGGGGTTCTTTTTGACATTTGCAAGTTGAAAAACACTGGACGTTGTGAACTTTAAAGTACACGCGAAAACGACACGACACGGGAGGAAGCGCGAGGACGTCTGCGATCAGGTCCGAACACGCAGACACATTGTTCAGAGTCGAGTTACTGCCATTTACAGTAAATAGAGCCGCGCTGTTGTTGCCAGGGCCTGTCATCCCCACGAGAATGGCAAAACGTCATCTGAAATTACAGCTTTGGAACTTTGAAAAGCAGCTGACATCTGTCTTTGAGCGCGATGAAGGATTTAGAGGACAGAAGTACAGGTTTGTTTGTTTTTTTAAAATACTGGAGAGGATTTTTGAGATCTGGAAAAAACATTTGTGAATCTTACCGTTTGTTGTCGTTTTGTCAACGTTTGTCGACCTGATCAGAATTTCTTCAATCGACCACAGTGAGACCACGGCTCAGACGCCTTTATTATTCACAAAACCTCGATGTACAATTCTTTAACTGGACAAATCAAAAGAATAATCGCTGACTTGTCGAGAAAAAAAACTAAACCGAATATTTTCTTTTTCTTTTTAATTTGATTAATTTAATTTAATTGTATTTAATTGTATTTAATTGTATTTAATTGTATTTAATTGTATTTTATTTATTGTATTTTATTTATTTTATTTATTTTATTTATTTTATTTATTTTATTTATTTTATTTATTTTATTTATTTTATTTATTATTTATTTATCTATTGTTATTTATTTTTTTAACAAAATTGTTTATTTTTTTATTTTATGTATTTTTTTATTTATTTGTGTATTAATTTTTGTGTTTATGTTTGTATTAATTTGTGTATTTCTTTTTGTATTTCTTTTTGTATTTCTTTTTGTATTTCTTTTTGCATTTATTTATTTTCTAATAATTCTTTAACTGGACAAATCAAAAGAATAATCGCTGACTTGTCGAGAAAAAAAACTAAACCGAATATTTTCTTTTTCTTTTTAATTTGATTAATTTTAATTTAATTGTATTTAATTGTATTTAATTGTATTTAATTGTATTTATTTATTTTCTAATAATTCTTTAACTGGACAAATCAAAAGAATAATCGCTGACTTGTCGAGAAAAAAAACTAAACCGAATATTTTCTTTTTTCTTTTTAATTTGATTAATTTAATTTAATTGTATTTAATTGTATTTAATTGTATTTAATTGTATTTATTTATTTTCTAATAATTCTTTAACTGGACAAATCAAAAGAATAATCGCTGACTTGTCGAGAAAAAAAAACTAAACCGAATATTTTCTTTTTCTTTTTAATTTGATTAATTTAATTTAATTGTATTTAATTGTATTTAATTGTATTTAATTGTATTTAATTGTATTTAATTGTATTTTATTTATTTTATTTATTTATTTTATTTATTTTATTTATTTTATTTATTTTATTTATTTTATTTATTTTATTTATTTATTTATTATTTATTTATCTATTGTTATTTATTTTTTTAACAAAATTGTTTATTTTTTTATTTTATGTATTTTTTTATTTATTTGTGTATTAATTTTTGTGTTTATGTTTTGTATTAATTTGTGTATTTCTTTTTGTATTTCTTTTTGTATTTCTTTTTGTATTTCTTTTTGCATTTATTTATTTTCTAATAATTCATTTTTTCCGTCAGGTCATTGCTCATTCATCCTCCTTCTGAAATTCCATCATCACATTTTTTAGACGTGATTCAGGACTGACTGACTCCTGGTCCCATCTGCGAGGAGATGACATCACCCTTTCTCAAGTCAGACGGCCGAGGAAACCAGCGGAACATTAGCAGAACATTCGCAGAACATTCGCAGAACATTAGCAGAACATTCGCAGAACATTCGCAGAACATTCGCAGAACATTAGCAGAACACGAGAAGATCAGAAGCACCTGGACAAAAAGGCGTGTTTTTGAACAACACGGCGGTTCATTCCAGTACCCACAAACAACATCTGCCTGGCCCCCACCTGTCCTGTGCGCGGCCCCCCTGTCGTCCCCCGCCGGGCTCCAGGAGGGGGGGCAGGTCCGGGCGGAGCCGTACTCCCGCAGCATGTGGTGGAGCTGCGCCGGGTTCAGGGCGGCGAACTCGGACCTCAGACTGGACCACGACGCCTGGGTGGACAAGACAAAAGGAACGTGTTACTGCGGCGACAGCGGCGTTAAGTCACATGAGAACGTCAGAAGAGCACAGAGATGGGACTACAAAGCCTGGTGACTGTAACTATGTGTATGTGAGACCCTTCACACAAGCAAATTTGGTCAGAAACATGTTTTATCAGACAGAATCACTAATTATGCAAAGATAAATTCTGTTCTGATTAGAGATGGACGATATATAGAGAGGAAAAGCAGGAAATCAGGCTTTCTATTGGTTAATTAAAAAATAAATAAGAAATTAAATATAAGTTAGATGTATAATAGTAAAAATAATAATACATACTAAAAATAAATACAAATTAAATAATAATAATAATAATAATAATGATAATAATAATAATAATAATAATAATAATAATAATAATAATAATAATAATAATAATAATAATAATAATAATAATAATAATAATAATTTAAAAAGCAGAATAATCTTTCCAAAACAATTCTTTAAAAGAAACTTTTTTGTTAAATGTATTATTTATTTTGAGCAAATTATGATGGATTGTCGTAATATTTTAATAAGAGATTGAGAAAAATACATTAAAAAAAGTATATATAAATTCTAGAAATTAAAATTTGTTCAACATTGCCCGCCAAAAAATTAAAAATGAAATGCAAAACTGGCTCTAGCGATGAAACTCTCTGAGAATGCATGTTTTTCAAGTTATTTTGAGCAATAAAACACCCTATCATTGAATAAATGCAAGACATCTCCATGGAGACAGCTGGCGCACACAAGAAAAGTGACATACTGCACCTTTAACTTACACAATCTGTGACATATTCCGCTAAATCTCTGCTATGCACTCGTTAAACAGTAATCGTGTTAAAATATTTGAATTACTAATGTGTGCCGAGGTTTGGGAACGCGGAAACAGGTGACGCAACCGCCGCGGCTATTTTTGGAAGGAAATATGTGAAAATTAAAAGATAAACACCACAAACGCCGCGCTCGTTCACTCGGCCTGCGCCACGTTGAATTGGTGGAAGTCGGATACTGCCCAGACTGCCAGGGGCCGCCATCGAAAACACGAACGTTAAATGTTGTGAACGCTCTTAACCTTAAACCAAGCTCAAATTAAAAACTCCAAAATGTCATCGCTGCTCAAACAGCTCAAACTGAGGCTCAATGATTAATTGCAAAGTAATCCAAACTTGAAGAAACACGATTGACAAACGTAAAAGCTGGAATCATTTTGCTAATATTGTCTTTTAAATAGAACTAAATGTGTTGTTCTTAGTATAAAACATGCTAATCGTGCGGTTTGGACCTTAAAAAACCCTGTTGTTTAGACCTTTATAAACAAATGAAATGTATTATTCTTCGACTTTATTAGTTTAGAAGTAAATATGGATTACATTTGCCGCCCCTTTAATGTTGCAGTCTTTTAATTCAAACAGCATCTTTGTTAAAAAATAAATTAAACTGTAAGTTTGCACTTACAGTTTAACATTTTTCCAAAGCCTAATTCGAAGTCTTATGAGCTGGACTAGATATTAAACACGAGCAAAAAGTCCACGTCGCAGTAAAGTAACGTCGTGTCATTCAGAGTCGTTTAGAATCCAGACGGAAAGTCCTGAAACGTCCAGTGGGTGTGGGCCTCGTTAAATCAGCCACAAAATGACCTCACGACAGGAGCGCCACAGACAAACCCCCGAGAACCAGCAGTGGAGGAGCTCTGAGGAGCAGCAGAGGAGGAGCTCTGAGGAGCAGCAGCGGAGCTCTGAGGAGCAGCAGAGGAGGAGCTCTGAGGAGCAGCAGCGGAGCTCTGAGGAGCAGAGAGAGGAGCTCTGAGGAGCAGCAGCGGAGCTCTGAGGAGCAGCAGAGGAGGAGCTCTGAGGAGCAGCAGAGGAGGAGCTCTGAGGAGCAGCAGAGGAGAGCTCTGAGGAGCAGCAGAGGAGGAGCTCTGAGGAGCAGCAGAGGAGGAGCTCTGAGGAGCAGCAGGGGTGATAGAAGTAAACTCCAGTAGTAATGACAAGTAAACTCCAGTTAGCAGTGATAGAAGTAAACTCGTACGAGTCACACATACAGTCAAATAAACTCAAAATGAAACTTAACAGACGAATCCAAGACTTGGTGAGGACAATTATGACTAAAAGTATCTAGTATCAATACTAGTTTTAGCATAGATTATGAATCAGATTTCCAAAACTTTTGACACCAGTGGCGAGATGTATAATTCAATTTTGTATCATATTGCTGAAGTAATTGTAGTATATACCACAATAAACAGTAATAGTATCTGTAACAATCATGCTTGCAGTAGTAGAAGTGGTCTATAGTGTAGTAGTGATAGAAGTATTAGAAGTACTGAGTGTGAAGTGATGTTTAATGCAGTCAGAGCAGATTATAATGACACAGACAGATCACCCACATATTATTCCTCATGACCGTTACAGGGCTATGATAAGTCGTTATTGTACATTACTGCTGTGTATTTGATTAAACATGTGTTGTACATCATTACTCACTTTAAAGCTATTTACTGCATTTGTATTTAAGTATTTTTAGATTATTATTTTTTTGAGGTGCATTGCAAATTAAAGTTCAAATTATTAGTTCATATTATTATTATTATTATTATTATTATTATTATTATTATTATTATTATTATTTTATATTTATTTTTATTTTTATTTTTATTTTTATTTTTATTTTTATTTTTATTTTTATTTTTATTTTTATTTTTATTTTTTTTTTTTATTTTTTCCATGATTAAAAAACATGAAACACCAAAAACAAACAAGATATTCTTACCCAATGAGTAAAAGTACTTTTATTTTAACTAATAATATGTCCACTTCTCCCAGGGTCAGATTGAAGGACTCGCCAGCAGGGGGCCTCACGTCGAACAGTTTACTAATTTGTTATGTTTTAGTGAAATGTGCAGTTTGACATGTCACATGGACTTTAAATGTGAAGTGAGAACGGCAGACGCAGAAGCTGCTGAACGTCCAAACCGAGTGACGTGGCATTTCCAGGAGGAAGTGTTTAATCCTCCACACCTGAGACGTTCCACATGACGTTCGCTTGGATTCCTCAGAGTTTCCAAACGTAAACAGGGTCTGACCGAGTTCGAACACAAGTGCAGTGTGAGCTAACGGGGGATTAAGGGGCACACAGGCACTTACTGTACAGACTGTAAAATATGTACGGCTCAAGGTTTAAATCCCATGTTTTCTTGTGTGTGATTATTTTTTTTACTTCCAAACCCATCAGTATTTAACACCACTAACTTGTGAGGTATCTATTATTGTACATTTTCTACGGTATAATATTGGATTTTTTATATTAATCTAGGCGCATTACGATTTTTAAACCGCAAAAAAGGGGAGCGTGTACAGTATTTTTTAAGCACTTGGACACATCTCTGCTTCTGTTAGAGTTTTCAACACTAGGACACGTCTCTGCTTCTGTTAGAGTTTTCAACACTAGGACACGTCTCTGCTTCTGTTAGAGTTTTCTGCACTAGGACACGTCTCTGCTTCTGTTAGAGTTTTCTGCACTAGGACACGTCTCTGCTTCTGTTAGAGTTTTCTGCACTAGGACACGTCTCTGCTTCTGTTAGAGTTTTCTACACTTGGACACGTCTCTGCTTCTGTTAGAGTTTTCTGCACTTGGACACGTCTCTGCTTCTGTTAGAGTTTTCTGCACTAGGACACGTCTCTGCTCTGCTTCTGTGAGAGTTTTCTGCACTTGGACACGTCTCTGCTTCTGTTAGAGTTTTCTGCACTTGGACACGTCTCTGCTTCTGTTAGAGTTTTCTGCACTAGGACACGTCTGTGCTTCTGTTAGAGTTTCTGTTAGAGTTTTCTGCACTTGGACACGTCTCTGCTTCTGTTAGAGTTGTCAACACTTGGACACGTCTCTGCTTCTGTTAGAGTTTTCTGCACTAGGACACGTCTCTGCTTCTGTTAGAGTTTTCAACACTTGGACACGTCTGCTTCTGTTAGAGTTTTCTGCACTTGGACACGTCTCTGCTTCTGTTAGAGTTTTCAACACTAGGACACGTCTCTGCTTCTGTTAGAGTTTTCTGCACTAGGACACGTCTCTGCTTCTGTTAGAGTTTTCTACACTTGGACACGTCTCTGCTTCTGTTAGAGTTTTCAGCACTTGGACACGTCTCTGCTTCTGTTAGAGTTTTCTGCACTAGGACACGTCTCTGCTCTGCTTCTGTGAGAGTTTTCTGCACTTGGACACGTCTCTGCTTCTGTTAGAGTTTTCTGCACTTGGACACGTCTCTGCTTCTGTTAGAGTTTTCTGCACTAGGACACGTCTGTGCTTCTGTTAGAGTTTCTGTTAGAGTTTTCTGCACTTGGACACGTCTCTGCTTCTGTTAGAGTTGTCAACACTTGGACACGTCTCTGCTTCTGTTAGAGTTTTCTGCACTAGGACACGTCTCTGCTTCTGTTAGAGTTTTCAACACTTGGACACGTCTGCTTCTGTTAGAGTTTTCTGCACTTGGACACGTCTCTGCTTCTGTTAGAGTTTTCAACACTTGGACACGTCTGCTTCTGTTAGAGTTTTTCAACACTAGGACACGTCTCTGCTTCTGTTAGAGTTTTCAACACTTGGACACGTCTCTGCTTCTGTTAGAGTTTTCTGCACTAGGACACGTCTCTGCTTCTGTTAGAGTTTTCTGCACTAGGACACGTCTCTGCTTCTGTTAGAGTTTTCTGCACTTGGACACGTCTCTGCTGCTGTTCCGCTATCGACGTGTTGCATTCTTCCAGTGTGCCCTTGGGCCAGACTCCTCATCCATCTCACTTGTAAGAATGTGTTAATGAGGCTGGGATTTTTTGTGGTTGGAGCGGGAGGAGGCAAGAATGTAAAAGAACGCCGCGATAAGAGTTGCACTAAAATATGAGCAATAAACTTAATTAGAGATCGCAAAACACCAACAGAGAACAAGAGAACTTTGAGAGAGCCTGGTCTAGGGCAGAGTTTTTCACCCTCTTTTCAATTATGGCACATTTTTATGGTTGAAGAGATTACACTGCAGATTACACCTTTGGAGTACATTTATGGCAGCTGGGAAAAAGGCCATGACAAAAAAACAAAAAAGATGACGCACACTGCACAAACGAGGACTGGACCGACACCACGACTGACATACGAACAATGGGGAAAAAAACATTGACAAATGAATGGACAAAAATAACAGAAACTGGACTGAATGGGGCTCCTATCATGGACTTTATGGGCCTTAACACGTTGATTTTTTTGGATGTGTTATTTCCCCCCCCCAAATTCTTATTTTCAATTCAACAAAATGTTTTTTTTTCCGCTCTGGTCGTCTCTTTTTTATTTATTTATTTATTTGATTATTTATTTATTTGATTATTTATTTAATTAATTTAATTTAGATGAGTATTTATTTTATTTATTTTATTTTTTATTTATTTATTTTATTTATTTTATTTATTTTATTTATTTTATTTATTTTATTTATTTTATTTATTTTATTTATTTTATTTATTTTATTTTTTTTATTTTTTATTTCTTTTTATTTCTTTTATTTCTTTTTTCTTTTTATTTTATTTCTTTTATTTCTTTTATTTATTTTATTTATTTTATTTATTTTATTTATTTTATCTATTTTATCTATTTTATCTATTTTATTTATTTTATTTTATTATCTGTTTTTTTTTTTAAATTGTTTTTACTTTATTTAAAAAACATTACCAAATAACACAAGTTATGAAAACAAATGTCGTATGTAACTTTTTAACTTGCTTTGCTTGCATTTTGCTTTCTTCTTCGGCTCTAGAACATGCTCAGAAGACATATGTCAGCACGTGTGACCTTGTGACATGTTTAAGGCAGTGTTCCCCGCTTCACTGGTGGTTGTGTCCAAAGGCAGTACACTTCACCCGCCTGGTACGAATGTGGCAAATGATTCATTCCAAACCATTTCTGTTACTTTTATCATCACATCCCCGAAGTACAAATGGTTCAAGTTTAATTGAGTTTAAATGTCTAGATCTAACTTCATGTGCACAGTTTGGTGTGTGTAGGTGCTACTTTAAAGGCTGATATTTACGTATTTACGAGACTTTTAAAGCCCAATTCAAACCTATTAATGCAATTTGATTAAGTAAGTAATAATACAACATTTTTAGGTGTTTAAAGTTTAATGTCAATAGTAAAAAACAACTCTTTATTGTTGTTTATTATCAGGCTCTACACTTGCATAACTAATCGTTTTTTGATGTGTTTTTTTTAACTCGTTTCCAGAGAGATAAGCCAAATCAGATCTCGGCGTCTCACCAAGGGAATCATTACGCTGTTTTTGTTTAAGCTCCAAGGAAACGGACAGCGGTAAATGAGCAGAGTTCTGGGTAAAAACACTCAAGAGGCATTTTTGGTTTCGTTTTTTGTGAGAGAGACAAAAAAAAAGAAGAAAGAAAGAAACAATATTTACTTTTGGATTGGGTTCAGATTACTGTTTAGTCCAAATGTTTTCCAAAACGGTCCTTTAGGCCTCAGAGCAGAGCAGGGAATAACGATGTGTAACAATGATGAAGAAATAAAGCTGTAAATAACAGTTTCTTCATGTTTTCTGCACTGAAATAGAGCAAAACTTAAACGTAAATAAATGTACCATATATAACATAATATTACTGACACTTTTGACCACACAGTACCACAATATTTCAATAAAGGTTAACTTTAACCCTATATTTCATATTTCATATTTTACTGTTACATATACATTTAATATGGAGTAATTAAAAAATAAATAAATAAAGTATCCAATTTATTTGTCAAAGTGCACAAAGGGTTTTAAGGCCAAAGGGTGAATAGTTGGTTTAAATAAAATAAAATAAAATAAAATTAAATAAAATTAAATAAAATTAAAATAAAATAAATAAATTTAATTAAATAAAATAAAATTAAATAAATTAAATAAAATTAAATTAAATTAAATTAATAATTAAATCTAGCTTGTTTGTATCTAATTATATTGAAATAATTATTAAGTATATAAATAAGAATTCAATATAAATAAGTTGTTTTTTGGTATATTCCAGCAATTTTAGATAAACTCTTGGTCTATTTCAAATGTTTTATGTTTTATTTTACATCAGGACAATCTTCCATGGCTGCTGTTCTTGTACGTTTATTTTTGCAACATTAAATTGTCCCCAATGTGCGACAAATACAGTTTTTTTCACGTGTAAAATCTGATTCTTGGTCAGGTCATTGCACGTTTCCCACTGCGAGATAAGACCCCAGAGCTCCAGTTCTTCTAGAGTTGATTTCTTTCATAATTTGAATGTTTCTTTTGTAGATTAACACATATTTTTGATCATAGATTGTTGTTTCTTTTTGCCCGACCTGAACCGTGGCTCTATTTCTCAAACGGGGTCAACACGCGCGCCGCTTTTTTGACAATTCCCGCCGCGACCAGACAAACAGGAAGCGAACGCTGGCCGACCTGGTGCAGGGTCTCTTTGGGCGTGGCCAGCAGATTGACGGCGGCCGACAGTTTCTGGAAGAACTCGGCGGCGACGTCGGACAGGCCGATGCTCTGCGTGAAGTCCATGAGGAGGTCCAGGTTTGCGCGGATCTGAACGCCGCGGGACCACTGGTAAAAGCCCACCACGGCGCCTGGAACAGAGGGACGGGAAAATGCAGCGTGAAAAAGAATGACTGGTTTTGTAGAGATTGTTTGGTTTAATTCCGTCTACCCTCTGGCTTAGAAATGAGCCCCATTGAAAACTGAAGCTTCTCCTGAACCTCTGGAGCCTTTGTGAAGCTCTTTTGGACTCTGATGTCTTTTACTCTAATTTTAAGTAAAAAACAAGCACTAACATTAGCATTTGTTGGGTTACGACAATTCTCTTTTAAAAGCTGAAGGTGCATCAACTAAAAATGAGTTTCAGGGACTTGTAAGAAAGTAAAAATGTCCATATAAACGTCCTTTTCATTTGACTTGTGGTTTTGGAGAACAAACTGACCCTGACGCTTCCCAGAATGACTGATTTGACTGGAAATAAGAAGGTTACGGCTTTACTTTCATGTTCAGCATTTCAAGCAGCGCGAGAGTTTTCTTTTATCAGATGGTGGACAAGATGGAATAAATAAAGAAAAGTCCTAAGCGTAAGCGCAATGGATTGACAAGTATATTCTTCTTATTTACCATTAAACTACGGAACAATGTGTAAATAAACGTTAATTACACACAATAACAGTCTTATTTGAGCTCAATATATAAATTAATACATTTCAATTTGTTATATTTGAAATGACATGAGCAAATAAGGTCCATGTTACAATATTCAATCAGTCGAGTTGCAACTAGTGATGTCACAATGTCCAAATCCAGTGTTACGATTTTTGCGCGAATGAACGTCGCGATTTATCGATTATTCACTATTATTGAGACCAAACAACAGTGAAATCTTTATTTTTCTTTCCTTCCCGCGGTGTGACATGGGACTGTTCCTCAAGTTTGTGACCGGCTTTACAAAAATGAACAAATTAAAGTTAAATTTGTCAAAAACAGCCAGGCAAAACAAGTTATTTACATTTAGCTACATTTTTTTGGGGGCTATAGACTGAACTAAACAGACTTAATTTTGCTTCTAAAACTGCCACAATTCCAATGTTTTGCTTCTTACGATTACATTGTGACCTGAATAATCACGACTATCGATTCGCCTGATCATCTCGACGTCCCTAAATGCAACCAGGAAGACAGTTTTGCCACTTGAAACGTGAAAATCAAGGTTTCGCTAGCTAATACCACCAAAGACAAGATTTGGTTTTCCGAGTACCACTGGATGTAAATTGGGTCCATAACAGGACTATTCCTGGTCTAAATCCAGGCTAAACCGGGTCTTAAGTAAGAAAACACCATTTCCTCTGTGGTTTTTGCTAACAAAGAAGATTAAAAATGAGAATAAAACGGAAACATGGAAACTGGATGACACACAAGAACTGGAGAAAGCACAATTGGAGAAACTGAAACGGACCATAGACTTTTACTCCCTGGAATACGTTTCCAATCATCTCCTTTACTTGAATTCTGAGTGCGTTTGGTCTTCGGCGGGCGCCGCGGAGCTGCTCACCTCGCTCCATGAGGGCGTTGAAGAGCGACGCGTTGATGAAGAAGAACAAATACGCGCAGAGCTGGAGCGAGATGTCGGGATGGACCTGGAACGCCGTGAGCAGCTTCAGCGCCTCCTTCAGGACGTCCAGGACGCGACCCAGCCCCTCTGGCGCCTTCAGCTGCCCCGTGTCGGAGAACGGGTTCCCCTCCAGCAGAGCGGGCAGCGCCGAGTACATGCTCTGCGGACGAGAGGCGGGGAAAGCGGTCAGAGGCAGAAATACTGATCGCGTTTGTTTTGGGTTGATGGGATTCGGTCCATTCAGTTTCATTTATGTTCATAGTTTCACCAAAATGATTGATTTGAACAGGTAAAAGTCAGATTCTACCACTCGGGCATAATCAGCGTCGCAACAAATGAAATATATCCCAACAACACCAAGCTTTTCCATTTGAAAGACTTTATTTTTTGAATTTATTTGTATTTAAATGTCGATTTTATTCATGATTTTTTTTCATGGCTTGATTTGGTTTTGTCTCTGGTGAAGTTTGACCTTAACAAACGTCTCTGTAAGGGCCTGTGATGATGGTTGAATATGTATTTTGGGGGCGTTTGAGGTGTCGCCCCCTGTTGTCTCTAAGCGGAAAACCAGCCATTTTCCAACATTTCCTGACATAAACCCGAAAACAACTCTCCTGAGAAACCCTGGCTCCTTTTTTTGGCAACATAAATATTACTATGTTATTTTCAATAAGATTACAAAATAATAATAATAAATAAATAAAATGCTTTAAGGTTTGTTCTCTGACAGTGTATTCTCGCAAGGGAGCTGCAGGGGGAGCTCTATCACCAAAGTTATTTAGTTCTGCTTTAAGTTTTCTTTTGACAGACTTTGACTAGTACATTTTGGCATTAAAATATTGGCTTTAACACCAATAATTGTGTCATAAAGTACTTCACAACCACATCGCATATCACATTTTAAACACTGCGCAAAGTCGGTTTTAAGCCTTTTTTTCGCACATATCCAAAGTGTGTAACGTGTTTTGCCACGTGCAAAGGTGTAATCCAGGTTCAGTCCTTGTTTTCATTGTGTCTCAGTTCTGTCCTCGTCACGATGTCCATTGTTTTGAGAGAAGTGCTAATATTACACCTCATTTCGTGCATTCCTTAGCATGCGTCGAGCGATTGTTTATGTTGTCTTAGCGGAGGCAGAGAGGAAGGCACTCTCAGAATATACAGGAAATTGTGCCTTGCGTAACACAAAGGCCCAGTGTCAGCTCCAGGATTCTTTGGACACGCAGTCATTTTGAACCTTTATGTGTCACGACTGGAGCTAAAAAGGGGCTCAGACATTCACGGCCTTTGACTTGTCGTTTAAGACCGTAAAAGAGACGTTTTACCAGAAATGACGGGCGATTAGCTTAAACATTCACGACTCTGACGGCAACAGTTAACGGAGTAAAAGCAAGTGCCTTAATCTGTATTTTACAATGTTTATTCTGAGGCTTTTTGCAGGTCTGTAGTCGATTTAAAACATCATTGGTTGATTGAAGACATGCTCTGTGCAGCGGTTAGTGGACTAAAGGGCGTAACGCTGGTAACAGCTAAAAATGACAATTATTTAAACAGAAAACTGTAAGAAATGACAAGTGTTTAAACATAACAAAAGTATTTAAACAGAAAAAAAATATATACATATCAGAAAAAAAATATGATTTAACAAGAAAACAAATCAAACAGAAAAAAAGAAAAAGAAAAAAAAATTTAAACTGAAAAAAAAACATGAAAAAAAAATTAAAACAGAAAAAACATTTTTTAACAAGAAATAACATTATCTAAACAGGAATCAAAATTAAACAGAAAAAAAATTAAAACAGAAAAAAAATAAACAGGAAAAAAAAAATTAAACAGAAAAAAAAGGTTTAAACAAGAAAAAATCTTATCTAAACAGGAAAGAAAATTAAACAGAAACAATTTTACAGAAAACAAATATTCAAACAGATTTGTTTTATTCAAACAGAAAAAACAACAACTAGAAATTACAATTATTTAAACAGAAAACTACTAGAAAACTCACTACATCCTTTCTTCTGTTATGAATATAAATCCTTCAAAATAATAAGTAAACTAATAAAAAACATTGGTCAACTAAGACACCATCGACCATTTAATCGAATAAACAATTCAAAGTCGACAGCCTGAGCTTTTTGAAGACTTGATTGAATACTTCTGAGTCTGACTAAGATCTGAAAAGCACGAGAACATGAGAAAATATCGCATAAAGTTGTGCTAACATCAGACTGTAGATGACTCGTGTGCGTCTAAAGCTTGGATCTAAGCTTGGTCTAAAGCTTGGATCTGTTTTCAGGACCAGAAACTGTGTGCAAAAGAGTGAGATGGTTTCCAAAAACATCAATCTGGTCAACGCGCTGGTCCTGCAGTGACGCGAGCGATTCGGAACACAACCCAAACCGATTTAGGATGTGTTTTTCAGACGTGTGACTGACATAACTCTAGACTCTAACCATAATGAGACACTCAAGCTGCGAATCCAAAACAGTGAAGCCTCTGGAGTGGAGCTGCTCTTTGGAGGCTTTTAATTAAAGATGAAGACACCAAACGAACGAGAAGAGACGGGAACGTCTGCAGCAGAAGTTCTCAACCGTTTGAAGCCTGTTCAATCAGTCAAGTTCACCCTGGGGACTAAAACAGGACTAAAGCAGAAGCTCTAAATCTAAGACAGAACCACTAAATCTAAAACAGAACCTCTAAATCTAAAACAGAACCTCTAAATCTTAGACAGAACCACTAAATCTAAGACAGAACCACTAAATCTTAGACAGAACCACTAAATCTAAAACAGAACCACTAAATCTAAAACAGAACCTCTAAATCTTAGACAGAACCACTAAATCTAAAACAGAACCACTAAATCTAAGACAGAACCTCTAAATCTTAGACAGAACCACTAAATCTAAAACAGAACCACTAAATCTAAGACAGAACCTCTAAATCTAAGGCAGAACCACTAAATCTAAAACAGAACCACTAAATCTAAGACAGAACCTCTAAATCTAAGGCAGAACCACTAAATCTAAAACAGAACCACTAAATCTGAGGCAGAACCTCTAAATCTAAAACAGAACCACTAAATCTAAAACAGAACCACTAAATCTGAGGCAGAACCTCTAAATCTAAGACAGAACCTCTAAATCTAAGGCAGAACCTCTAAATCTAAAACAGAACCTCTAAATCTAAGGCAGAACCTCTAAATATAAAACAGAACCTCTAAATCTAAGACAGAACCACTAAATCTAAGGCAGAACCTCGAAATCTAAGACAGAACCTCGAAATCGAAATCTAAGACAGAACCTCTAAATCTAAGGCAGAACCTCTAAATCTAAGGCAGAACCTCTAAATCTAAAACAGAACCTCTAAATCTAAAAAACAAAACAGAACCTCTAAATCTAAGACAGAACCTCTAAATCTAAGGCAGAACCTCGAAATCTAAGACAGAACCTCTAAATCTATGGCAGAACCTCTAAATCTAAAACAGAACCTCTAAATCTAAGACAGAACCTCTAAATCTAAGACAGAACCTCTAAATCTAAGACAGAACCTCTAAATCTAAGACAGAACCTCTAAATCTAAGGCAGAACCTCTAAATCTAAGACAGAACCTCTAAATCTAAGGCAGAACCTCTAAATCTAAGACAGAACCTCTAAATCTAAGGCAGAACCTCGAAATCTAAGCTATGGAGTGGTTTCCAGTGACTTGCAGAACAAACAATGTAATTTCCCGAGAGCTTTAATTTACGAGCCACAAAGTCTCAAAACGATTGAACTAAACCTTTGAAACATGTGGGCTTCACTTTGTAGTGTTATTTAAAACAGCGCTGCACTTCTCCTTTATCTTCTCCTTCATCTTCATCTTCATCTTCTTCTTTTTCTTTCTGTAAATCTTTTTATGGGGTTGAAACGTGCTGAAGTTCACGGTCTTTAACGGTCTTTCACGGTCTTTCACGGTCTTTAACGGTCTTTAACGGTTTTTCACGGTCTTTCCGGTCTTCAACGGTCTTTCACGGTGCTTTCACGGTCTTTCACGTCTTTCACGGTTTTCACGGTCTTTCACGGTCTTTCACGGTTCTTTTTCACGGTCTTTCACGGTCTTTCACGTCTTTAACGGTCTTTCACGGTCTCACGGCTCTTCACGGTCTTTCACGCGTCTTTCACGGTCTTTCACGGTCTTTCACGGTCTTTCACGGTCTTTCACGGTCTTTCACGGTCTTTCACGGTCTTTACGGTCTTTAACGGTCTTTCACGGTCTTTCACGGTCTTTCACGGTCTTTCACGGTCTTTCACGGTCTTTCACGTCTTTAACGGTCTTTAACGGTCTTTAACGGTCTCTTTCACGGTCTTTCACGTCTTTAACGGTCTTTCACGGTCTTTCACGGTCTTCACGGTCTTTCACGGTCTTTCACGGTCTTTCACGGTCTTTAACGGTCTTTAACGGTCTTTCACGGTCTTTCACGGTCTTTACGGTCTTTCACGCGTCTTTCACGGTCTTTCACGGTCTTTCACGGTCTTTAACGGTCTTTCACGGTCTTTAACGGTCTTTCACGGTCTTTCACGGTCTTTCACGGCTCTTCACGGTCTTCACGGTCTTTCAGGTCTTTCACGGCGCCGCGCTGTGAACGTAATTGGAACAAGACTGAGTTGTGCTAAAGCTGCCGACCCTCGATGTAGGTCCGGTTCTTATCGTGTGAGGGGGGGAAAGAGGGCGGGGGAAGAGGGGGGAAGAGGAGGGGGGGGACGCGCACATGGACGTCTGTTTGCACGATGACATCACCTTCAGTTCAAAACGTGACTAAAGAGAAAGCGGGGGGGGGAGAGCGAAAACGGGGGGCTTTCTCACAGATAAGAGTGAACAGAGGCGAAGCTCCCACGTGTAACCGAGCAACGGAAACGATAAGAGCTTGAACTAAGTAGTATTTGTCTTGATTTGAGACTTAAACGAAGGTTTGCCAACGGAACAAACGTTAAATGTTTTGTTTTACTGAAAATAAGGAAAAGACAAGCTTTTTTCACATAAAAAAGAAAAAAAAAAAGTAAAGAAAAAGATCCAGTATTAAAAATATCTTGAACTAAGTAGTATTTATCTGGATTTGAGTATATTTTGATTGTCTAAAAAAAATACAATTGACCAAAAAAAATAAAATAAAGAAGTATTTTTGTTGATTCAAGAACAAGAGCGTGTTTTCTTCTAATTTCAAGTGAGAAAATGCTTGTTTTTTCCTTATTTTTAGTAAAAAACAATACATTTCATCCTTGTTCAAATGGCAAATCTTCACAGACGGTCAAAAGTTATTTAAGTCACTTTTTCCAGCGTCGACGTGGGCAATTACACATCAAAATGTAGATAATATTATGGAAGTGGAGCAGTTCATTTATAATAAAAAATGCGACGTTAAACCTGATTAAAAACAAAAATGAAGTCATGTTGCAAGGGAATAAGATGATATTTCTGCACTTTTGTCATTCATTTTACCTTGAATTCATACGTTTAAAGACACACAATATATCACAATAAATCATATCAAACTCAAATATATCGCAATAACATCCATCCATCCGACAGAAAAGTGCCGTTTTTAAGAGGAAAAAGATCGAAAAAGGGTCTTTTTCTTTCATCATCTAAATTGCCCTTTATTTGGTCTTAAGTTTTTCTGCTTTTTTTAGTCTCGACGCACCAAAAATGAGCCTGAACGAGTCAGTTGCATTGCGAAACCACAGAATAATCAACACTGACTCATTCCTGGTCGGAAATTAAGATCTTAAAACATCCTCCTCCCTTCCTGTCTTTCCTCTTTCAGGCGTATCGCTCCGGACAGCGAAAGGAAGGAAACACGCCTCCGAAAAAATTCAACAAAAAGTGCGAGAAACAGTCGCTCGCGGAGTCTACATAACAACAAGACTGAGACAAAAACACGGACGCGGACTTGGACGGGTTTAGACCTCTTCCCACATTCTTGAAGTACGTAACGAAAGCATCAAACGGGACAGATTACGCTGAATTAAAACGGGGATGTGATATTGGCAAAAAGTCTCAAAACTCTCTGTGCGATCCGACCAAACATGTGAACAGAAAAGTACAGTTTGTTTGTAAAAAGGCCAAATAAATAAACACAATTCGTTTTCCAAATCTCTGGATAACTCATTTATGCCGTCGGCTTTTTGCTTTGGTTTCTGCTCCCAATAAAATAATTAGTCGACTAATAAAATAAAATACAATACAATAAAATACAATACAATAAAATACAATAAAATACAATAAAAATAAAATACAATAAAATACAATAAAATACAATAAAATACAATTCAATTCAATCAAAAAGGAAAATATAATAATAATTAAAAATAATTTGCTTTGGTCCAGATAAATTTTTTCTTCTCAAAATAAAGTCAAATTAAATTAAATTAAATTAAATTAAATTAAATTAAATTAAATTAAATTAAATTAAATTAAATTAAATTAAATTAAATTAAATTAAATTAAAATTACTAACTAACTTTCTTCTCCCAATAAGATAAACTGTCAACTAATAAATAAAATAAATAAAATAAATAAAATAAATAAAATAAATAAAATAAATAAAATAAATAAAATAAATAAAATTGAAATCAACCCATTAATCGACAAAACGACTAAAGGCTTATGGTGCTAATCATCCGTTGCATTTTGATTGATTCAAACTTGAGTAATCCTGTATTGTCCTCGAGCGCTCAGAAAATTCCCGCACCCCCTATCCCCGCCCACATCCCATGAACTTACTTAGACGCTGCAGCTTGAAAAACGAAGACTCCGAGTGACACGTGGCGAGCTCTGCAACGCCACGTTCAGCCACTTTTCAAAAATGACAACACGTGAGCGACAATCCGGCGAAACGTCACTGTGACAAGGCGGGGCTAATCAGTATAAAGAGGCGGGGCTTATCAGTCCTGCAGTTTTGAACAGGAAGTGAATTAACCTGTTTCTGTTACCGATCCGTTTTAGGTCAATATCGATGTTTACAATGAACAAAGTGTAAAATGATGATCTACTTTACTTAGTACTACTGCTTGTACTACTACTTCTCAAACCTCTACTACAGATACCAAAACAATTATGTAAGTTTGAACAATTCTTAATAGTTGAATATGAGCATTAAAATTGCGATTTCTGTTCAACTGCGATGTATTTTGTCCCGTTTATTGTGTTCGGAATGACCACAATAACACTATTCCACGTTTCCCTTTGCGTATTCGTACGCATGTTTCTTCTGCACCTCGGAGCCGGACCGCACCGAGCCGCAGCCGGTTTACGGGGGGGAGCCGGACGTGGGAAAGTGTCTTATAAAGTGTTTGTGGGCCGTAAACGGGAGACGTGTCGGGGTGAGAATCTGCACGAGTGTGAAGCAGGAACACTCCAAAACGGTTTCATACTTTAACACACGATTTAGGACCGGCCGAAAGGAATATGTTCGAGTTCAACGGAGTATTCCACTACGTTCATGGGCTTTGTATTTCACACTGGATTCAACGTTTCTCTCTGTGTGCCATTAGAGAGAGAAAATAGCAGGTAAAATCATAAAAGAGCTTCCACAAAATCTATAGAAATCAGTTAAAATACATTAAAAAACATCACATAATTTATTTTGCGGTTTACATGAATTAATATGCATTTATTCATCAAATATTCTTCAAATTCCAATGATTTAACTGTTGGATTTTGATTGTAATACATGTTTTTTGCTCCAAATGTGCGTGTTGTGTTTGAGAGGCTGGAATACATGACGTGATATCGGCCCCTTTAAAAGTGTGTAAACAAATGCATTCTAAATTCTGGAATGCAGTGGAAAATACTGCCATTTCAATTGTGAATTTGGCCTCAGAATATCACAACATTTGAGGAAATCAAGGTGGTTTTATCAAAGGAAAACCTGTGAGTGACGTCAGATCCTGGTTGTCAAGACTTTTACAATTGTACTTTACATTATTTACTTTACATTTTAATGGGAGAATATGACATTTAGTAGTTTTATGAAGGTAAAAGCCAAAATTGTTGGATTTTACTGGACAAATACATCACAGTTTTTCATTTCATCCACACTTATAACATACTTTAGCGCAAATTATACTTTCTGTGAAGCTTGAATACAACTTTGAGAGTAGAAAATGTATCTTTACCTCATTAAATCAAATCTGTTGCTTATTTTTTTCCATCAACAACATAAAATCCTCAGTATTTCGATCTGTTGCACAGTTCATAATTGAAAAATATATTACGTCGACTTCACGCCATTTTAATGCCACGAACAGCACGAAGAGTCTGCGCATTCTTTATCGTCCTTCGTTTGGGCAGCGTCTGAAAAAGCCTTCGACGTTGTGACCCTCGTTGTGAAATCGCCTCGTGAATTTCGTTTAATTGAACCGCGCGAAACGGCCGGAATGTAAATTGTAGTCGCGCGGCTCGTTTGCTTATTTTAGCCGCGCTGTCGTGGCGATAAAGCCGCCGCAAGTGTACGATAAGCGCGTCGCCGAGTCAGGTGAAATCTCTCCAAACGGGACTTTCTCAGCGCTGCACTGTCAACAAACCAGAGCCTGGCGCGTGTTTATGTTTGAGGGAGCGTTCGGAGAGTCTCCCAGGGTCAGTGTCTCGGGCCGCCGCTCGTGTTTTGTGTCTGGACGTTTCTTCAAATCCAAACAGAGGAGGTGTTTACACAGGCGGGCCGGGGGAATCTCAACCGGACCCGCCAGGACCGCGCGATCGAATGGAAACCGTCCATTTCCGCACGAGAACTGCCGATTGCAGTTCAGATCCGTACAAACGTGCTCTGAAATACATGAGACTTTTAACAGTTTGTCAGTTCATTTCAGATTTGTGTGTCGATTTGAGTTTGAAATGTGGGTTTCGGACAGAATCGCACGACTAAAAGATACATCGCAAATCGAATCGTCCGAAAAACAATCACGATTAGGTGTTTTTCCCCAAATCGTGCAGCCGTACTGTGGAAGATCATTTTATTTCATCGGGTTTTGGAATTTCAAATGCTGACAAATTCCTCACGTAGAATTTTTTAACCCTGAAAAAACATGTTTGATTTTTTTTGGGGGGGGGGATTTCGGTTTTAAACATCTAAAATGAAAAAATCACCTTTTAGTGAATTTAGCGACATTTTTCACTGTGAAATTTACACTCTGAATTTAAACTGTTGAATTTTAGGGCTTGAAAATCTCAGTATGGAATATTCATACAGTGATTTTTTTAAAATTTAGAATTAATAAAGAGAGAGAGGGATAAACACAGAGAAAATGCATAAAAACAATTCCAACATTTTTTTAAAATTTTTTTCAAGGTTAAAAAAAAAACTTGATTGAAATTTGCCAGCGTTTAAAAATCAAAGTCTGAGGGAACAAATTATTATTATTATTTAATAATTCTGCCATGGGTGTGGTTTTATTCCAGAGTTCCACTTAAAACAATCCAAAACCAATCCAAATTCCTGTTCTTTTTGTGTTTTGAGTAAGACGACCCCCGAATTCAAAATAAACACAAATACCTTCCATTTTCACAGCTGGGAAAATAAAAGGATCACGTTTTCACCAATAACACTCTGTCCTCCTTTTTCTGGGTCAAACATTTAACTCGATTTGAAAACCTCTTCAACCCAAACTCACAGCTCAACAATTGTCTCTGTTGATAGTCTGAGGAGTAAACTGGGACTAAACCATGAACTAAACCTGGACTAGATCAGGACCAAACCCAGTTCTGAACCGAGCTCAAGACCAAGTGTGAAAACAGCCAAACTGGATCACTTTTCCTTCATTCTAGGGCTGGGAGACATGAAAAACTGGATTGAAAAAAAAAAAATAAATATATATATATATATATATATATATATATATATATATATATAAAAATAATGATAATAATAAAATGATAATAATAATAATTAAAACATTAATAATAATAATAATAATAATAATAAAAAAAAACATATATATACACATATAATAATAATAATAATAAATAATAATAATAATAATAATAATAATAAAATGATAATAATACTAATAATTTTTTTATAATAATAATAATAAAAACATATGTATACACATATTATAATAATAATAATAATAATAATAATGATAATAATAATTACTAATAATAATAATAATAATAATAATAATAATAATAATAATAATTTAAACAAAAATAAAAAAAGGGAAAAAAATGAATAAATAAAACCTGGATTTTATTTTATCCTGTCTTATTCAAAAACAAATACTACGCCTTTTAAAAATATCTTTCCTGAACACAATACACACTTTTATCATGGCCATTAACCACAAAAAAGACAACTGCATTCTTCCAATGTTGGACCTGCTCTACGCTTTAGACAACTGCTTTTGCTGACGCGACCGCTGACAATTAGAAACGACTGAACACCGGTCTGAACACCGCGGCTTCTCCGTCACGGTTCAACATCGGCGCGGGAGAACGGACTTTACTTCGTCACCTCATGCCTCTTCTCTCTGACTATCGAGCCCCGCGATCCGGCCGCCGTGAGCGCCAGCGCTAACCTTCGTGATGTAGTACACCGACTGTTGAAAGGTGAACATGATGACCTCCTCCAGGACCGTCATGGCCTCCTCGCACGCCGCGCGGGTGGTGGACGACAACTCCGACTCCAGGAGGGCTGCAACGACATCGCCGATCGTTAAAACACAGAAAGAAGGTTTACGACAGCGGTTGTTCCTTTTTGGGCTCCGGCAAAAATAAACTGAATTGCGTTCGTTGAAAAAAAATGCGCTAAACGTGCCCGTAAATGGCATGGACCTTGGATAATTTAGCCGCTTTTCTCAGACGACGACGCGCCTTCTATGCTCGAACTTCAAAGCAACTTAACGATCTTGACGAGGGCTGCAACGCTTGACCGACCAATCAACGTGTAGTCGTATTTCTGGACATGACATTATCTGGACAAAACTTGACTCTGAAAAGCGCGCAAAAAATATGTCTATATCGAAATATCAGAGGCATTTTTTAAATCAAGATGTAAAAAAAGAATAAACACACATTTTACAGCATGATTACACTTCATTCATACATTTTCTCTGTCCAGAAGCCTTCAGTAACTGTATTTCAACCTTCATTTGGTGAAAATATATTGAAAAGTCTCAGTACAATAGAAATAATGGCTGACAAATATCGTATATTCTGTCCTGGACGTGCTCTGGCGTACCTGGGTCGTCCCGGTCCTGTGGATACGGCAGCAGCTGTGGGACCCCGCGCTGGATGAAGTGAAGCAGCTCGATGGAGTTGGCCATCCACAGAACCAGCGGACGCAGACCTGGGATCAGACGGTCTGCGCTCAGCTCCGGCTCTGCTCCAGCGCCACTGAAGGACAGGAAGACGCGCTTCATCTACAGAACTTTACACCCGTTGCTTTACGTGCTGCAGGGCCAAACTGGTGACACTCGCTCGTAGCACTTTACACAACAGGAATAGCATGATAATAGGATGGGAATAGCACGGTAACTGAAGCGGTAACTGTGGTAGTAACGTGGTAATTACCCCAGTGTGACGAGTGTGAAGGACTGAGCGTGCTTTACCACACGTTCACAGGGACTGGGACTAAACCTGGACTAGAGCAGGACTGAACAAGGACTAGAACAGGACTAAACCTGGACCAGAACAGGACCAAGCACACATTAGGACAAAACAAGGACTAGAACAGGACTGAACAAGGACTAGAATGGGACTAAACAAGGACTAGAACGGGACCAACCCAGGCCCACATCAGGACTAAACTAGGACTGGAACAGGACCAACCCAAGCCCACATCAGGACTAAACAAGGACTAGAACGGTACAAACCCAAGCCCACATCAGGACTAAACTAGGACTGGAACAGGACCAACCCAAGCCCACATCAGGACTAAACAAGGACTAGAACAGGACCAACCCAAGCCCACATCAGGACTAAACAAGGACTAGAACAGGACTAAACAAGGACTAGAACAGGACTAAACAAGGACTAGAACAGGACTAGACAAGGACTAGAACGGGACCAACCCAAGCCCACATCAGGACTAAACAAGGACTAAACAAGGACTAAAACAGGAATAAACAAGGACTAAACAAGGACTAGAACGTGTCAAACAAATAACCACAATATAAATTTTCCCCTAATAATACTGTTCAAGTCATCATTTATTGAACGATAAGTCGATATAGTAATCATCGTGACAGGCCTAATTGTCGTGGTATCATTAACACAAAGTCATTCATCATTTGATAAGGTCGATTTAAGGGATTTACGGCACCACTTTTTAGGGATACACATTTTAGATCTGGCATGTGGACATCTAACGAGCATAAATCTGTTTTACATCGTTGTTAATGTCAATATCAACATATCTGTTGCAATGTATGACTTAAATTCAACCTAAATCAGTGACTTTCACATGTTCCCACTGCCTTGAATTGACCATAAAAATGACTCCTGTTGAACCCATCAAACAACAGTGAAACACTATAATCTCAAACGTAGGTATTTTCTTACAGATCTGGAATACATGTTATTTTCTCAGGGAAAACTACTCGTGAAAGACAAAAAGGTGCTGCGTGCCAGAAACCTTTCCCTCTCGTCACTCTCGCTCTTTTGGCTTTTTCAACGTGACATTGTTGTTTATCTCCGGGACGCTTGTTGCGGTCGCTCTACTCACGTTTCTGGTTGGATCGCTGCGAGCTCCTTTGTCTTGTCCTGAAACGTGCATAAAGAAGACATAATGAAAGAAAACGATCCATTTCACGCCCGTTGCGCGAAACTGGCAAACTTCAAGCGACTCCGAAGTGCATTCCTACACCCTTGATGGCACATTTGATTACGGGACATTATTCCAAACACAATAGGCAGTGAAGAGATAAGGGTAAAGCAGGTCGGTTTCTGCGTACATTAGCGCGTTTATCAGAAGAAATATAGGGTTTACACTCACCCACATAATCTGCTGGATTTGGCTGGCTATCTTGAGCAGCAGCTGTCTCACATGCGCAAGATCGCACGCGTCCGCCGAACGCTGGACGCACAGACTTAGCAGGAACGCAGGGGTCAATTTCGGCTCGCTCCCGTCGGCGTCCAACATTGTCAGGATCTTGTCCAAAATGCGCTCCTCCTGGCGCAGGTCGTAGCTAAGCGCCGCCTCCGTCCCGTCCGGATCTCGCCAACGCGGCGCCAACGGTTTGCTTGGCGGGCTTTCGGGAGGATCGCCCGAAAAGCGAGAGGTCTTTTTGGGGTCGGAGTTGGGACAGAGTTTGGTCATCCACGGAGGCGTTTGCGACGATGTGGAAGAACTCGTCGGGTCTTTAAACATGAACAAATAGTCTTTCCCCAGTCCGACGAGATCTCCAGGACTTAATTCGACCTCGTCTTTTAGTAGGAAGCCGTTTCGAGTGACGGGAGCGCCGTGCAAAGGTTTGAGCATGGTGGTGGTGGTCTTCTTGGGTTCGCCCGCGGGGTTGTGGCTGGTGCCGTCCAGTCGCCGCACGCAGCAGTGTTGTGGCAAAACGTCCGGGGCGAATAACAAAATGTCCACCTTGAGTCGCTCCTCGTCCTCCCCGTTGCTGTGCTCCCGGCAGCAGCCGAAGATGGTGGTGGTCCCGCTCATCAGGTAGATCACGAAATCCTGGAGCGACAAAGATTGTGGATCAGAAAACAGCGATTGTCTCATCAAAAATAGGATCGTTGTCTGCTTACTGAAATGCTGAAATGTCATGGAAACAGTTAAATCGGATGCGGGAGATCTGATTTCTTTCGGATAGTTCACACCAGTGCAGTTTTCGACAAGGAGAACGATGCGCCTTGTACCTTTGTCTTCCAAACAGAACAGTCAATCAGATGTAATTATTAAGTTGCCTGATTATTGTAGTTATCTGATTTTTACTGGCCTTGTAAATGTTCCTCAATCAATAGCAGGAAATTAACCGCAGCATTGATCAAAGCCACTCAATAACAGAAAGAAAAGGTGGTTTCCTGTCATTTCAGACTTCCTCAGGATTTCTCTGAGCACTCAAGCATCGAAACCAGGGCAACACAGGGTTCCTCAAACATGTATGAATCATCAAAATACAATTCAGATGAGCTAATGATGAGGGGGGGAACTAAGTGTTGGGCCAATATGCACAAAACACAGGCTGGTATTTTCTTTTGGCCAACCTGCGGCCTGAAGTATGTGCATGCGGTTTTATCTGACGACTTTGGTGCAAATAGGGGGGCACGGCACCAAACAGGGCTGCCATTCGTTTGTACTGAAGTCAATTCAGTTACATCATTTGGGGGAAAATGATAGAAAATGTGCCCATATCAACGCAAAAACCGCAGATCTTATCGGTTTCTCTGGATTCTAAACAGTCGTATCAGAATCGACCATGAAAAAAAGGTATCGTAGTCTACAATTATCCAACAAGATAGACTCTTATTTATTTCAAAATGTGATGATGTTGCTGGAACTATAAAATAAAAGGTTTGATGGTGTCATGATGCCATTTTGATGACTTTTGAATCGCTAATCCCAATCCCAAATGTGCATCACGGAGTTGTAGTTGTAGACACGAATACAACTGTGAGCCGCTATGTACAAGCACAAGCTCAAGCTAACAAAAGATATGTAGTAGAGGCAGTTGTCACGGCGAAAGGGGGCGCCACCCAACAGTTAGAGTCCCACGTCGGCACCTCCTGGGGGTCGAATATCCAAACCTTTGCTCATCATCCAGACTTGTGACGTAACTCGGATTCGGGGCGATCTGAAACACGTCTGGCGTCCGCGTGCCTCCCGACTCCTTTTAGCTTCCTTACGCAACATGTCGGCCCCGTACCGGCGGCGCTCGCGCGTAAACAGAGTCTGGTCCGTGCGGAGGAGCCACATGACGAGACGCGATTACGGCGACGTCAGGCACTCTAATGCAATTACTGCGGGTGATGTGGAGGTGCCAGGCAGACGCGGGCTTAAGGGAGTGAACGAACCAACCGCGACGCTAATTATCTGTATTCACTCTGCAACAGACGGTAATTATACAGTGGTTGCTCCTCCTTTACTAACAAATGGACATGAAATTGCATTTTGTTTCGCGTAGGCTGACATCTGAGGAGCAAGGGAGGTTTGCTTTACTCACAAAGTTAATCCAACCACGTCCAATTTCTCATTCTCATCATTTTATCAATCAAAAACAAACAGAACAAAACCACAAAAGTAAAAATATACACAATAAAACTACATTTTCCACCTTGATTGGTTGGTTAACGTCCCTGTCATCCATTTCCTTGTCATTATTGCGTTCTTTTTTGCTGCAGCCAAAAGTGTGTCCCACAGGTATCCATCTGTAGTTTCCATTGTTGGAGTTTTACATCCGAGCTACTTAGTTTTAAAGTCAAATGGAATGGCGATGTTGAAGTTGGTCAGTGCCCCGTTAATCTCAGTCCGGTGTTTCTGAGCAACAGGGCAGTCCCAAACACACGATAGTGATGAGCCAGTACTTCCCTGCGAATACTGTGCACTTTGACTTGGCGTGATGCAGTTTTTCCAACAGAATTATTTCACGTCAACACATTTTGTGCTTCTCCATTGGGATGCACATGTATGTTCCCACTCTTCATCCGTTATAACACAATTTCCTTTCTTTTTCCATTTAGTTTTTATATATCTAGTAGAAATTGTTGTTTCATTTCCAGTTTTGAGATAATTCCTTTCGAGAGTTCAGATGCATATGTTTTTACATAGTCATTTGTGTAAAATTCAATAAATCGGTCATTTATCTGTTTTGACTAAAATAATGCACAAACAAGAATTAATATTGTAAATACTGGAATATTTATAAATATTTATATATAATATGCACTATTCCGGAAAAATAAATAAATGAATAATATTTTGTGTTAAGGGATGTCACAATATCAAATTCTAGTGTTGCGATTATTGTGAGAAAAAACATCCCGATTTAACGATTATTCACAATTATTATTGAGACCAAACACCGGTGAAATCTGTAATTCTCTTTCATTCCCGAGGTCTGACACGTTACTGTTCCTCAAACTTATGAGCAGCTTTATGAAACTGAACTTTCTAAACAGAATAAAGTAAAATGTGGCAAAAACAGCCAGATAAAATAAGTTATTTGCATTTAGGTCTATTTTTGGGCTATAGATTGAACTAAAAATACTTAAATTTGCTTCTAAAATTGTCACGATTATTATTATTTTTTGGTTCTTACAATTATATTATTATAGATTAATCTAAAAATGTTGACATCCCTATTGGCGTGTTGTCACACACGGTTGTATCAGGTGCAGATTAGAGCACTCACTGTCCCGGGGCCCTGTCTGTCACCGCGATCCTGCCCACTCAGCGTTTCCACGGCAGCGGCTCAGACAAACAGCACTTCCTGTTCCTGGAAACGGGTCGAACTAAAGCCACAGACTCTGGGGCACAGTCAGAAATCGGCCTCTAACCAAGACAAAACGGGCTGAGAAAGAGAAAGAGGCCGCAAACGTCTGTCAAGAATGTTTTACACCTGGTTTAGAGCCGATTGTTGTGCAAAATCTGAAGTCGGTCCCAAATTAAATCCTTTATTAAGTTGATGCTGTTAAATGACTGCGTATCTGTGTGTGTGGGCAGGTATTTATTGCTTTGTGGGGAAAATCAGTTTGCACTTCACTGGGACATTTGAGGTAAATCCTTCAATATCAGATCAACATGGTTTAAAGTGCCTCTGACAGGTTTTTATGGTTTTCTCATTTTGAGCTTATTTGGTTTATTTATACCTGTTGTACATGTAAATGATAGTTTTACACCAATCGAGCAGGTATTTGTGGAGATAAGTGGACAAATCTGCAGAAAATGACAGGAAGTGACATCACACCAGGAACGCTCATTCCAGACAAAGTGTATGCAGAATTTACACAAAAGAAACAACTTTTTTGACTTTCTAAACATAAATTCAACAAAATAAAGTCGCAAAATAAAACAAATGGTGACATTAGATGAGTTTTTTTTTCAGTGTTTGCTCGTCAATGTCCTAGTGTGATGTCATCAATTACAATCAGGAAGTGAAATTATAAACCTAAAAAATGTGCTATTCTGGAATAACATTTTTATATTTTTAGCAAAATGTTTATTTTATTTTTATACAAATATATATATATATATATATATATATAATATATAAAAAAAATATAAAAACAATAAACAGAACAACTACAGAGTATGAATTTTTAAAAATCCACAAAAACAATCACGGCATCATTTGTCCGTGCCCATTTAAAGGTTGAAAGCAATTTTTAGCAACATTTTAAATATATAAAACTTAATTGCATTTTTGTTCAATGAGTCGTCCAACCTGTAGGGGGACTTTAAAGAGTTTTTTATAATTATGATTTTTGTTTGGTGAGATTAGCCAACCATTTATGTCGGAAAACCACGTGTGGAGGGCCGCAGACTCCCAACAGTAATGATCTGAAGCTCTGGCCCCTCCTCCTCCTCCTCCTCCTCCTCCACCCCCTCCTCCTCCTCCTCCTCCTCCTTCTCTTCCTCCTCCTCCTCCTCCTCCTCCACCTCCTCCTCCTCCTCCTCCTCTCCTCCTCCTCCTCCTCCTCCTCCTCCTCCTCCTCCTCCTCCTCCTCCTCCTCCTCCTCCTCGCTCTCTCTCCTTCTCTTCCTCCTCCTCTTCCTCCTCCTCCTCCTCCTCCTCCTCCTCCGTTGCTCCTTGTTCAGAGCCGGGGATTTGCCGCCCACTCTCTCTCACTCAGACGTTGAACCGTAACAGAGAAACAACTGTCTGGGAGACGTTGCCGGCGGTTGTTTCCACATGTCCTCGGCCAACAGCGTCTGATTGGACAGAAAACGTGTCCCTGGCAGTGTTCGGTCGCCGTGGAGCTGACATCCTTCCGTCTCCCCGTTCGTGTGCCTGTTTTACACGTTGCCCTCAGAACGGTGTCTGCGCTTGTCCTGTTGTAGTCGCTCTGCAGTCAGTTTGTCTCTTTTGCGTTTTACTCGCTCTCGTCCTACTCGCAGGACCCTGGCTCTTACAGCGATGGTATAGTCCAAATATATGGGACGCAGATGATACTAAATGAAGTATTGTAGTAGTATTAACTGGTATAAAACGACAAAACTTCGCATTTCAAAATTGTGCCTGCACTACTACAGTGTTTCTGAACTGAAGAATCATCTGTTTTTGTTTGCAAAGGTCATTTTTTTTCAAACAAGACTAAAGTAAGAGCGACTTTTTTCTCTTTCGTTAATAAGCCTTGATTATTTGATTGTTTTCAATATACAACCGATGCAAGGTCCCATCCTGGCAGTTCATCTCGCTTTGAATGATGTCAAAACAAGTCTGCCGATAAAGACGTGCCCACGAAATGATTCTAATGTTGACAAAAGTATGCAATCCGACATACTTGTTCCGAATTCGACCCGTTTTTGCCGTGTTTTTGCTGCAAAGCTCACGTTCCTACAGCATCTCTTCCCGAGAAAAACAGCCGCGCTCGGGGTCTGATCCCGGCTCTGCTCTCTGACGGGGGAATTAGCCTCTGCGCAAAGGAGCTTAGAGTAAAGACGGTCACTCCGACACCTCCCGTGACTCCTGTTTACCTCATGAGCTGCTCCTCGTGGCCAAGAGAGTCTCGACGAACCGTGACAGAGAGTCTTCTTCAAATGGTTCGATTGCAAACATTTTGAGAGTGAATGTCATAGCTGGACATTGGATCGAAAGGTCGGGGTTATCCAGTACTTTTCAGACCGTAATAACGCATAAAATGAGCTAATCCTGCATATTTTCATTTGTATTTCTCACCCACGGGAAGCTAGATTGACACACAAGGAAGTCGCTGTATAAATATATATATATGTAGACTCATATTGAATCATATTGAATGTTTGTGTATCGCTATCAGCCTTAATTCTTCGGCAAAAGCTCTTATTTTGTTTTGGCCGACCAGCTTAAAGTGCCCCCTACAGGTCGGGCGACTCATTGAACTAAAATGCAGTTAAGATAAGATGTATTTTGAATTTTCCTAAAAAAAAAAAAAAAAAATAAATGCTATGCCAATGTTTTAAGGTTTATAATTTCACTTCCTGTTTGTAATTGATGACATCACACTAGAAGATTACCCAGCAACCACTGGGCCAAAACTCATCTGATGTCACCATTTTTTTGATTTGACAAATACAAATATATGAGAGCGACTTCATTTTGTTGATTTCATGTTTAGAGAGTCAAAAAAAGTTGTTTCTTTGCCTTAATTATAAACTTGGGAATGCGTGTCCCTAGTGTGATGTCACTTCCTGTCATTTTCGACCGATTTTTCAACTTTTCCCCACAAATAGCCACTCGATTGGTGTGAAACTATAATCTATATGTGCAACAGGTATAAACACGGCAAATAAAGTCAAAATTAGAAAATCGTAAAACCCTGTCATAGGCCCTTTAATTATAGGCCCCACCCCTTCAACACATGCGACTTTAATTGAACATTTCCGTGCAAAGAGGACACTGCATGTGACTTCACTGCTCTTTTATAGGTTTGTTTTAAACAGAGCTGTAGGTGGGTTTGTGGTATATTTTAATGACGTCGTTTGGAGAAAATGATCAAACTTGGCCATACAAATTGGCCCAAAAATATGATCAACCATGTTTTTTTCTCGATTCTTCAACAATCAGCCATGACAAAAACCCTCAAAGCTGCAGACAGACCTTCACACCTGAAAAGCTGCATATTGCACCTTTGAGGATCAGTTAATACTTAAATACACGGAGTGGTTCACCTGTCTGTGGCTGTATCCCTGCAGTAGTAGAAAGTACGGGAAGTCGAACGGCGGGTGAATGGAGTACTGCGTGGTGTTGTCGTCGCTGCTCTCCGTCTCCTCCTTCTCCTGCCCCAGGCGCAGCTCGTCTTTGTCGGCCTCGGCCTCCGGGTCCTCCCTGAGCTGGCTCTGCTGGGCCCGGAGCGCCGCTTTGCCCATGGCCGACACGTCCATGTCGCTGAGGCTCCTCCACAGGCCCGGGCCGTCCACGCCGTCGCCGCTGCCGTCCACGAACAGCGAGGCCACGCGCGCCCGGCTCTTCTGCAGACGACGGACCTGCGCGTTCAGGCCTGAGGAGAAGCCGAAAGGGAACGGGCGGTCACTGTCCACATGTCCAAATACTACAATTTCTTGGCAAGAGTTTGGCCGCAACTGACCCTCAATTTATTCACCAATTTGCCCTAAACTGGTCGAACAATCTACACCAGCAATGTCAAACGTGTGTGACTGCACTGTGTCGTGAAATTAGGTTGAAGAACACATATTTCTGCGTCAATGGAGTGTCTTCAGGCTCTTTAAAGGGGAAAGCACATCTAAAAACATGTTAAAAACAACGTGCATCGCATCCTGATCTCAGGGAAGACAACGTGTTTTAAATGGCAAAAACTTTGGAACCTAATTCATGCGAAGCGCAGCAGACATGACTTGTTGTCGCTCTTTGAAAAGCGTTGTTCTCGCCGATTCGCTTTTCTAAAGTCTAAAAATTGAATTCATCCGTCCAACATTTAGCAGTAGTCGAGTAGTCAGCCATACTTTTTTAAATTAGTTGTCAAATGATTATTTCTCTTACATTATCAGCCAAATATAGTATAGTAAATGGAGCAAGGTAGTTCTCTCTGGTTTTTTTAGCTGTTGCGGCAACAAGACAGATAGTAGAGTAGTAGTTTAGTAGTTGTAGTTTTATAATGCGACAGCACCAAGATATTATTAGACACTTTGGACGACATAATGCCACAGTCACTTGGTTCCTTGTCATTTAGATTAAATCTCTGATGTTTTTTTGATCGGTGATGAATGAAGTAATGCAACAGAAGGTCAGTGACTCTGATGCAAGCTCTGACTTGACCTGAATCCCGATCAAACCAACAAAACACTTTTAACACTCCACCAAAAGGCTCAGACTCCGACACCGTCTCTCTATAAAAGTTATCTGACAGTTGCGTTGCTTGTTCAAACACACCATTAGTGTGCAAACTTAAAAGCCAAAAGCAAATAAAAAGCAAGGTGTCAGGCCGAGTTCCCACCGAGAGCGATAGAAACTTATCAGAACGACTCCAGGAGTTCAGAGCGCTGGCTGCGAGTCAAACGTAACAAACCGGGAGGAAACGGCGGAAGCAGCGGAGGGAAAGTGCCCCGAGGCCTTTTCTGCGTGCGATAGCGGGCTGAATGAGTCATCAAATCGCAAATTTTAACCGACGTGAGCGTTTATTAATGCTTCACGAGCAGTCAAGAGGCGAAATCTAAATAGAACTAAACAGAAAAAAGAAAAGTTTAGTAAAAAAAAGAAGTTGATACTCATAATAATCGATGGTAATACTTTTCGGAATTCTCTTATGTTTATCGGTGGAAAAGGTTTCAAACTTCTGCATCTGGACTCTTAAGAAGGATTTCTTTGCCTCCTCCACACCTCTTTCAACCCACCCTTTCTCTCCGCTCACATCGGCCCCTCGGTGATGTGCGGCTTCGAGATAAAGGTGGACAGCTGATTGCAAACCTGAATTGGAGTGCTTTCTGTGCTGATTGCCGCCCGTGCAGTGGTTGTTTGGTTTCGGAAGAGGGGTGAAAGCCGCATATGTTGTTAAAAAAGACAATCCTTCTTTGAACAGAGAGGGCGGGCTGACATTACAATCAACCTTCTGTTTACAATAGCATCCTCGAACCTTGGCCGAGTGAAAAATTAAGCCAGTCAAATGCCAATCGGGTGCTTAACAGCGAGGAAGGAGACGTTAGAATGATGAAATAGGCTGAACAGGTGAAGCGCAGCGAGGTGGAGAACAACTGAGACGGTTACGACGGATCTGTTTTTAGCACCGCCGACCAGTGCCTTCAGATTGAAATGTCCGGACGACAACCTTTTGAAACCTTTGCTACCATGGACCACCCCTGACCGAATGAAGGATTACGCCGACTCTTTGTGAGTTAGTTAGTTAGTAGGTCACATGATAATACTACTATTAGAGTGTTTTGAGTACTGCATTCTCAACGATATGGTGTCGATAAAGGTTGTTTATGGTTGGTGGGCAGGACAATCTCAGTAATTTTCTCCTGACTGTACAAAATGTGTCTGTAAATGCCTCGGCTGAGGTTCAAGTATCGTACAAAACGTGAGTCCACCTCAACATTAACCCCAAAAGTGCAGAAATATCACTTAATACTCTTATTTGGGAGATTACACAAGACGTTTCTGTCTTTTTTTAACCGTTTTAATTGTAGACTAACTCTTAATGTTCCAGTTGTCAACCTCTACATGTGTTACAATAACATTTAAATTGTGCCCCAAATTATTGTGATTATTTATTTTTTTTGCTCATCTCCCAGCCCGAGTTTATATATCAATATCAATGAACATTAAAGTGCCAGGTTGGAGTATTCATTGAACTAAAATGCATTTAAGATAAACATATTTAAAATGTTGCTTTAAATTGAATAAATTTGATGCCAGAATAGCAATTTTTTTAGGTTTATAATTGTGCTTCCTGGTTGGATGACATCACACAAGGATCACACAACTGTCACTTTTTTTATTATATATATTTGAGAGCAACTATATGTATTTTAATTAATGTTTAGAAGGCCAAAAAAGTTGTTTATTTTGTATAAATTATGCGCAAACTTTGGATGGAATGAGTCCAATGTCCCTAGTGTGATGTCACTTCCTGTAATATTCTACAGATTTTTCAACTTTTCTGCACAAATAGCAACTTGATTGGTGTGAAACTCTCATTTACATTTACAACAGGTATAAACACACCAAATAAAGTCAAAATTACAAAACCGTAAAAACCTGTCATAGGCCCTTTAAGCTGATGTGTATTTTTTTTATCGCCGTGGTATCAAGTGTTTTCCTTAGTCTTGAACCTCTTTTCTCACTCTTGATGTTGAACCGTGACAGAGAAACAACCGTCTGGTAAACAGTCCGTCACATGTCTCCTCTCGTCTGATTGGATAAACTGCGCTACGAGTCGCGGAGTGAAGTGACGGCACGGACCGCGTTCAAGCGCTTGTGGCTTCAGGCTCAGGAATGTCCCAGAATCACACGAGCGGCTCTTATCAGCGCTGGGAACGTTTGACCAAAAGTGACACAACAAAGGTGGGAACAGTTCAACGCGTTACGGGAAAACAAACATTGAGGCCGACGCTGTGTCATATTTTGGTGTCGCAGTTCATGTGAATGACAAAAAAATGACCAAAAATATATACAATGAAATCCTTTTTTTTTTTTTACATAAAGCTATACAAACAAACATGAAACAAACTGACCTTTGTAAAGAAAAATATGTAATAATAATTATTATTATTTTGAAAATAATAAATCTAAAGGGGAAAAAAATGTAAGAAAAAAAACAGGGCTGGGCAGGACCATAGTGAACTCAGTATAAATCTAAAATAAAATCAGCAGGTAAAACAGGTTGGTAAAATCCAAAGGAAAAAGGGGTTAACGCAGGGGTGTCCAAACTTTTTTCACCGAGGGTCGCATTTTGAAACTTATACGGAGCAGAGGGCCACAGACAACCCGACTATGAAGAGAATCATTTCGAAATTTTGCATTTGGCATTGTTTTCCACACCTTTAATAAGACTTGGAACATTAATATTAGGTTGGTATAACATTAAAATGCTTGAATTTTTCCAATTTTACAGTAAAAAGTACTACTTTTTGTTGTTTGGACCAACAAAACATTGGTCTGAGGGCCGCTTTTTGGCCTTGTTAATTTGTGCCCAATTTTTCTGTGCAACAGGACCGTCCAACACAGCATTCAGCCCTCCCCTGTGAATAAGACAAACAACAAAATTCCCTCCAAACATGGGATTTTGTGGTCCTCCATTGTGATTCCCACTCCTCATCAGTCAAAACGATAAAAAAAAAATTTCATTCACATTAATCAAGGTTAAATTATTTTTATAGATTTAATTTAAATAATACAATTTTGCTATTTAAATTCTCAATATGTTAAGAGGTGAGCGATATATAATTTTTGTTATAATATTGTGTTGTTTATTATCATTTATAGTAAAGAATGGCACAAAAAGAGTTGATTGAAAGTGTATGAGGTGATATTCTGCATTTTTCTGATTAATTTGACCGACATTTCACACTTGTCTGATAATTAAACCTTAAATAATATGTTTAAAGAGACATTTTAACACAATACTTGCTCTAAAAACGTCTTAACTTATCACTCTTGCTTCGCTCTTATGTGATATATTGTTGACCTGGATGATCACGAGTATCGATTTACTGAAATATCTTTATGTCCAAGTAACAGTGCTCCACAAAATAGTCGACAATGTCCAACAAGCCTGATTTAAATCTGGACAAACAGATATTTTAGGTAAAAGTAGAAGATTAAAGACAAGAATAGAATACTAATACTTTTAAACAAGTCAAAGTCAACAAGCTGCTTTGTCCACAATGATCAGGAAGTTAAGATTATTTGGTTAATCACTAATCCTGATTGTGATTGTACAGTTGTCAGCAAAAGTAAGTCATTTCTGGTTCAATCATTGCTCAAAAGAAGGAACAATAGATGTTTTTGTCATATTGACTTCTATTGATCGATTTCAGGACGAATGTTGGACGAATGTTTTCATCGACTTTGGACTAATTGGGACTTTTGTTTTTGCCGTTTGTGTGCCTTATTTTTCATGTTGACGTCTTGGTTTTGATTTTCTTTTGTCTGTTCTCTCTCTGGTCCTGTTTCTATTCCAAAAATATGGTTGGGGGGAAACAAAAACGGAAACCTGGTCCACAAATTAGATGAAAGTAAAGAAGGATTTCACCGTTTGACGGACCAGCGTTTCGTCGTCAGCCAAATGGAACCCCCGGCTATAAAACTGAGATAAGATGGCGCCCCCCTCTCCCACCGTGCTCTGCCCCCGGCTCGGTGATAAGCACAACAATGGAGGCTGCAATAAGAGGCAAGGATAAGACGACGGAGTTGACTGATCACAGGGACGCTGCGCTCACTCACAGCGCGGACACTTCTGGAGAACGTTTCAGAGGCTTCTTCCAGGAGATTACGCCCATAATATCTATAGAAAATGTAGTAAAATGTAGTAATATAATAACGAAGGCTCCGCAACCGACCGATATTTGGGTTTGGGCCAAAAGAAACGCGCGTAACTCTTTGTTGAGTGTGAAGAGAGAGCGGCACAGAACGGGACTAGACTGCTCTCTTTCACCAGTTTGAGGTGGAACGGGTTTGAGTTTCAGCAGATTGAAATGACACAATTTGGGGGAAATAATCAAAATCATGTGTATATTATTGAAATAAATAAATACATAATTGCATAAATCAATACATCATTAAATAAATCAATACATACACATAATAATAAGAATATATAAAGAAATAATGGCAAATTTTGTTGACAGTCTGTTTCATTTTACGAAAACGAATATCGGTTATTAAAATAAACGATTATTTTCGTATTATAATTAGGGCTGGGCAATATGAAAAATGTTTTAATAAATAAATGTATTTTTTTCCTTCTTCATATTGATCGATCTCGATTTTCTATATTCGATTCTATTTTGGTCTTTCCCAAAGCAAAGGGGGGAAAAAACGGCTTTTAGTAAATGATTTCAACACAAATAATATTCATATTTCTTCCACCAAAGTCTGACTTCTGCTCAAAACCAAAGGATCGACTGCGGACTCGAACTCTACCCAACCTGAAATGTCCTGACCTTAAAGTAGGTTTTCATGTTTTTCTTGTTCACGTTACATCATTTGCTAAGATAAAAACCTGTGATAAATATGCGTCGGAAGAAATCCCTCCGTTTATACGCAAACTTCCAATCCAACAGGAGCGCTGAGGTGAAAGGCGCGTCCTCACCTGCCGTCACCACGTCCCTGTCCTTGAGGCTCGGCTCCTCCTCCACGCTGGCCCGGCGCTGGATCTCGAAGCGTCGGGAGAAGCCGTCTTTGGGCTTCCACAGCGACTGAAGGACCAGCGGCTTCTCCGAGTCGCCGACCACGCGGAGACACTCCCTCGACCACTGGTTCTCTCACCGTCCGGCCGATCGCGTCGCACAGCACGTAGTCGCCGGGGTCTTCCTTCTCCAAACAGTACCTGGACAATGGACATGTTTAGGGTCTCGAGGAGGGGCCGTCAGTTGGTCGATGCACTAGGCATGTCTTCAACCTACCGAGAACTTCTTCGACCACAGCGCTTCTGCTTCCACTTTTTCACTAACAATACTAACAATTCTATTACCACGTGGTTCACATTTGTCCTGGTTTTTACCCTAGTTTTGTCCTGCTTTGCTCCTGGTTTTTGTCTTGGTTTGGTCCAGTTTGAGGCCTAACTTGACTTTTTTATCCTGGTTCTGTCCTTGTTTAGTCCTGGTGTTATCCTTTTTTTTCTCTGTTTTTTTCTCTGGTTTAGTCCTGGTTTGGTCCTGGTTTAATCCTGGTTTTGTCTTGGTTTAATCCTGGTGTTAGTCCTGGTTTAAGCCTGGTTTTGTCCTTGTTAGTCCTGGTTTAGTCCTGGTTTAAGACCGGTTTTGTCCTGGTTTAGTCCTGGTTTAGTCCTGGTTTTGTCCTGGTTTAGTCCTGGTTTAAGCCCGGTTTTGTCCTGGTTTAGTCCTGGTTTAGTCCTGGTTTTGACTTGGTTTAATCCTGGTTTAATCCTGGTTTAAGACCGGTTTTGTCCTTGTTTGGACCTGGTTTTGTCCTGGTTTAGTCCTGGTTTTGTCCTGGTTTAATCCTGGTTTAGTCCTGGTTTAAACCCGGTTTTGTCCTGGTTTGGACCTGGTTTTGTCCTGGTTTAGTCCTGGTTTTGTCCTGGTTTAATCCTGGTTTAGTCCTGGTTTAAGACCGGTTTTGTCCTTGTTTAGTCCTGGTTTAGTCCTGGTTTAGTCCTGTTTGTCCTGGTTTAATTCCTGGTTTAGTCCTGGTTTAGTCCTTGGTTTTAAGCCGGTTTTGTCCTGGTTTAGTCCTGGTTTAGTCCTTGGTTTTGTCCTGGTTATAGTCCTGGTTTTTACGTCCTGGTTTAAGCCCGGTTTGTCCTGGTTTAGTCCTGGTTTAGTCCTGGTTTTGTCTTGGTTTAATCCGTTAATCTGGTTTAAGCAGCCCGGTTTTGTCCTGGTTTAGTCCTGGTTTAGTCCTGGTTTTGTCTTGGTTTAATCCTGGTTTAATCCTGGTTTAAACCCGGTTTTGTCCTGGTTTAGTCCTGGTTTAGTCCTGGTTTAGTCCTGGTTTTGTCTTGGTTTAATCCTGGTTTAGTCCTGGTTTAAGCCTGGTTTTGTCCTGGTTTGGACCTGGTTTTGTCCTGGTTTGGACCTGGTTTATTTCTTTTTTTAAAGTCAATTCATGGAAAAGTGACAAACTAAATGAGGTCTTTTTTAGTTCAATTAAAAGAAAAGTGACTAATTTGGCCAAAATGGAGTCCTTTCTGCTCAGCCTTTCCTCATTACAGTAAAACTCATGATAAAGTGCGTTTTTACCTCGCTGTTTACGTCAGAACCTTTGATTCGATAAAGCAGATGACACTTTAAGGAGCAGTCAATGTGTCGAGAAAACAAGACGGAAAGAACATTTAGGGTTTCACTGTCGTTTTGGTCGCGGCGTCGTTAAATACTCGTTAAATCGCCACGTTTATTCTCACAATTAAAAATAAAAACCGTAACATCCCCACTGTGACCGCAATGAATACATTTTCCAAATCTAACTGCAGTATTTTTCCTGTTTTTCCCCCCCAAGTCTTAAAACGCAGCCCCTGAACCCCAACACTTCGACCACATTCTCTCACACGCGCCCTCCAAAGTGGCCTGCCTTGTCCGCCGCCGAGCCGTTACCGTAAGAGACCCCCGGTGCCGGACCTCTCACCTCTCCAGCGCCTCCTTCACCAGCTCCTTCGCCTCCGACTGAAACGTGGCCAGGACGCTCTTGTAGTGGGTGCCTTGGCAAATGTCGCCGCCGAAGATCTTCAGGATCCCCGGCGCGGACCTCCGATGGGACAGCTCGTTGGGGTCGTCGGGGGCGTGCCGGTCCCCGCTCAGGCTGCCGCCGTCCGGCCCGCCGCCCCGCTGGCCGGCCCTCGAGTCCCGGAGGTTGGGGCTGCGGTTGAAGACGTTGGAGAGGCGGTTGTTGTGGCGACGGATTTTGCTCTTGGCGGGCTGCCGGACGCCGCCGCTCTCCGAGGAGCGGGCCGTGCTGTCGGACTGCGTGGATCTGCGGCGAGAGAGAGAGAAGCGCGGCGGGGGAAACGTGAGACGGGACCACACGCGCGCGCGGGGGTTTTCAGCGTCGGGAAGTAAATACGTGTACCGAAAATACACAGAATACACGGTTGGAGTACTTGTATTCTGGGAAGGAATATACTGTAGATTGAGGTGGGCTTCAAACTGCACCGTGTTAGTCAGATATGTCACTATTCTACTGCGTTTTGATATTATTCTGTTTTCTGCAGCTAAATCAAAAATAATGAAGTATTCTTCCCAACACTACATGGTCCAACACGTCATTTTCTTTCTTTGATATTTGCTATTATCAATATTTAGGGCTGATAAATTGAAGTAAAGTTGTCGCCGAGTTCTCAGTTTAACTTTCTCCTTCTGTAAAAATGGTAATATATTTTCTCCAATAGAATATAATTTGGTCATTGCTCTTCTAATTCCATTTTTTTTAATAAAAGACAGAACATCTTTCGTGGTGATTTTTAGTCAGTGCATTTCTTGAAGTAAAATGTATGTTTACGTCTGAGTTTAGTTTACAGTGCGTCCGGAAAGTATTCACAGCTTCACTTTTTACACATTTTGATTCAATTCATTATTTGCCTCAGAATTCAACAAACAATAACCCATAATTACAATGTAAAAGACTGTTAGAACTTGAGTACTTGAGTACAGAGTTCATATTAGAGGCTGGTGGTTTGCCCTGCTCGCCCTTGTTCTGGTACTTGGACTCGACCGGTTTTAAAGTCCGTTTACTGGACGTGATTTACTCTGAAGTCACATGACAAACTACAACGTTTAGACAAACTCACCTGTAATAACATGTGTATAATGTTATATTCAGGCTATTACGTATCCTGATACCGAAATTACTCCGTTCATTCAGGATGGAAATTATACTGTGAAATATGTCATTGTTAATAAAGTCACAGGATTATAAAATCACAGGATTATAAAATCACAGGATTATAAAATCACAGGATTATAAAATCACAGGATTATAAAATCACAGGATTATAAAATCACAGGATTATAAAGTCATTAATCATAGGAAAAACTACTTCTTTCACTTCTACAGTTCAAAATACGGGCTTGGTAGCTGCTACCTAAACTCTCATCCCACATGAAACACTTTTATACAGTTTATTTTGAACCCTGGTGTCTGTCCACACTCTTCATACCCAGTGTGGGGGAAAACACTGTCTTCAGTTACAGAATACTGAATACCTACAGTAAAATGTATTTTGTAACATATTGTGTTACATGGTCCAATATCAGTACTGCATTGTGAACACTTAGAATACTTTTACATTGAGTTTAACATTATATTATAATGTGAAAACATGAGAGAGGATTAAAACTGCATCTTGTTTTTGCTTCATTGTTTGTTACGCATTTATTTAGCTTTCAAAACTTTGATCACTCTTGCTCTCACTATAAGAGCTGCGCTTTCTATTTCTCTCACTAAGTCAGAGCAGTTCAAAGCATAACTTTCATCATCAAATACCACAATGCGTTCCTCTGAGTTAGGAAAAGTAACTGCATTCTGAACACCGCCAAATGAAAGAGTAACTGTACCTGAAAACAGTGTAAGATAGTGTTCTGGATAGTATTTCCCGTACACTCATTCACATTCAGTTACTTCCCAACACTGTCCAGACCAAACAGGCAACACACTTCTAATATAATACAGTACATAATATGACAATAACCAGCGTCCGTCTCCATTGTTCCCCTGACACCCGCAGGACACAGAGACACGTTTGTCCTGAGGGCTGTTACTCTCCTCAAACTGCCCTGACACTGGATCAGCTCAACCGTCTTGAACAGTCCTCCTGCCAAGCTGCACCGCCGAGTTCATTCTGTTATAACTGTACTTTAACTGAGCTTATTCTGTTATAACTGTATTTAAACTGATTTTATTCTGTTATAACTGTATTTAAACTGATTTTAGTCTGTTATAACTGTACTTCAACTGAGCTTATTCTGTTATAACTGTATTTTAACTGATCTTATTCTGTTATAACTGTATTTAAACTGATCTTATTCTGCTATAACTGTATTTTAACTGAATTTATTCTGTTATAACTGTATTTTAACTGAATTTATTCTGTTATAACTGTATTTTAACTGAACTTATTGTGTTATAACTGTATTTTAACTGATCTTATTCAGTTATAACTGTATTTTAACTGATCTTATTCTGCTATAACTGTATTTAAACTGATCTTATTCTGCTATAACTGTATTTTAACTGAATTTATTCTGTTATAACTGTATTTTAACTGATCTTTTTCTGTTATAACTGCACTTTAACTGAGCTTATTCGGTTATAACTGTACTTAAACTGAACTTATTGTGTTATAACTGTATTTTAACTGCTCGATGTGCTTGAATGGCCCCCCGGGGACAAATAAAGTGATATTGATCGATTACCAAGCCGAGCCCACATCTGGAGAGGGGTTCTTTCTCCTGACAGGTTTAAATGTTTTGGAGCCTGAAATGATTTAGGAACCCCGGATCTAGAACCTGCTGACTTTGACTAAGATTCTGAAATGTATTGATTATCTTTCCTGAAAGGCGAGGGGTTCTTGTCTTAGTTTGGATATTAAGATTTCAGTTTCCCCTCAAATGTTTTTAAAACATCAAATCGAATCTAATTAAGGATCCAGCAATATTGACACACCATTTTTTGGCCTATCCCGTAAGAAGATATTATGTCAATCCAACCGAAATGCACTGTAACATGTATTTAAACATATTAGTTATATTATCAATTATCAGAAAAATGTAAAAAATGCCTTTAAAACTAATCCCAAAAAGTGCAGAACTTTCACTTTATATCATTATTTGACAGTTTACAGCATAATGTTTTTGTTGTTGTTGTTGTTTTAACTTGTAATCAGTTATTTTTGTATAATTTTATTGCATTTTTTCCTATAAACTTGATATTCAAATTTTGCACAAAAAACAAAACAACTTTCGCACAAATCTGACATATTGCCCATTTCTAAATGTAGTTTCCCGGTTGATTTTGACAACATTTCTCAGCTCTAACTTGAATTGAAGAACAAATGCCTTTAAAACGTATCAAAACAGTGCAGAAATATCACTTTATATCATTATTTGACAGTTTACAACATCACTTGTTAATTTCAATTTTTTTTTTACTTTTAATCAGTTATTTTTGTATAATTTTATTGCATTTTGACTATAAAACCTTTCCCATAAACTCGATACTCAAATTTGTGCACATCTTCAAAACAACTTTCGCACGAATCCGACACATTGCCCACCTCTCACTGCAGTTTCCCAGTTAATTTTGACAACATTTCTTAACTCTAACTTGAACTGAAGAAGGAAGAGTAAGAGCCGGGTGAGCGTCCCAGCAAAGCCCATAATCAGGTACTTACTGCAGGGATCCATTGCTGGGTTTCCGTCCCAGTTTGGCGAGGCGCCTCTTCGGAGAGCGGATCAACAAACCCACGGACAGGTTCAGGCTCTGCTTGTTGCCCACGGGACTGCTTCTCTCCTCCGAAATCATGCTTGCGTTCCTTCAATTCATTCAAACATTACCAACAGAAAAAAAAACCAACCAAAAAACTGAGAACTGCTGCTGTCGTGGTAGTTAGAAGAAGCGCGCGTCCTCCTCTCCGCCCTTGCGCGTAAAAGCGTGCGTTTTTGGACAAATTACGCACGAAAAACGATACATGTCCGTCATTTCGGGGGGTTTTGCCCCGCGTTCAACCCGTTCGAGACGAGGCAAAACTTCACCGCACGAGCGCAAGCCTGTCGAGATGTTCGAATCACTGCTCCCGGTGCGCTCCACATTCAAGTTTGTCCTCTGCAGAAGTGGTCGCCCGGTGCGTAATTGTGCGTAATTGCTCGTTCGTTCAGCGGCAAAAACCCCCCCCAAAAACAAAGAAGGACACGTCTTCTTCTTATCCCGCGTTGACCTTCTGACAGAGGAATCCGCTAAGTCCAGACGCGTGGATCTGAGCGGAGTGAAGAACCTGCTGCAGAAGAGGAGACGCCAGCGGGGAGGGCGGGGCTAAGTGCCGCGTCACGGGATAAGAGGATGGATCTGATCTAAGGGAAGTCCTGTTCTGGTGGTCCTCGGAGGGCTCCAAATGTTTTCTTAGGTGGTTCTTGGTGCGCAAGGTTTGAGAGCACCTTCAGTAGACCCTGCTCTTCTTCTGGGGCTCAGCAGTTTGTATGTTATATATGTTGTGTGTCATATATGTTGTATGTTATATATGTTGTGTGTTTTATATGTTGTGTGTGTCATATATGTTTTGTTTATATATGTGTGTGTGTCTATATGTTGTGTGTTTTATTGTTGTATGTTATATATGTTGTGTTTTATATATGTTGTGAGTGTATTATATTATCGTTGTATGTATATTAGTTGTGTGTCATATATGTTGTACGTTAGATATGTTGTATGTTATATATGTTGATGTGTTATACATGTGTATATTGTGTCATATATGTTTTGTTTATATTTTTGTTTTGTGTGTTATATAATGTTGTGTGTTTATGCTTTGTTGTGTATATAATGTTGTGGTGTTTATTTAGTTATGTTGTATGTTATATATGTTGTGTGTTTATACATGTTGTGTGTCATATGTTGTGTGTTAAATATGTGTGTGTCATATATGTTGTCTGTTATCTATGTTTAGTGTTATAACATGTTGTGTGTCATATATGTTGTGTGTTATATATGTGTGTGGTGTGCATTAATATGTTGTACTGTTATATATGTTGTTGTGTTATACATGTTGTGTGTCATATATGTTGTGTGTTATATATGTTGTGTCATATATGTTGTCTGTTATCTATGTTGTGTGTTATACATGTTGTGTGTCATATATGTTGTGTTATTATGTTGTGTGCATATATGTTGCTGTTATCATGTTGTATTATACATGTTGTGTGGTCATATATGTGTGTGTCATATATGTTGTATGTATATATGTTGTGTGTTTATACATGTTGTGTGTCAATATATGTTGTGTGTCATATATTTATGTGTTAATACATGTGTGTGTCATATATGTGTGTTTATATATTTTAATCAATACGCAACACGTGTCTAAATGACATTACATATGTGGCTCATGACAAACTAGTTTAGTTGTTTAAAAAAATGCACCATGATATTCTTTTTGGAAAAAAATCATAATCATAATATAATAATAGATAAACAAGATCAATTAAATAAACAATGGTTAAATGGGACTTATTTTTTGCCATAATTAGCTTTTTTTTTCTTTTTCTTTTTTTGCATATATGTTTGTTCGTTTTATGTTTGTATTTGTTGATTTGTTTTTAAAAAGTAAATATGTATATATTTAAAAAAAGTGAGATGATGTGTTTTCATAAAGAGAACAGGCTTAAACTGACCGGTTGTGTGGTCAGTGAAGTGAGGTCAACTTACTTTAAAAAGTCAGTTTGGCCAAATGATAAACAAACTGTATTTGATTGATTTTTCTCTCTTCTGACCAGCGCGTATGCGCCAAGAGCACCATTCTGCTGGCCCCGTTTGGACCTACAACAACAGCAATCTAATTTAGCCTGGCAAAATTTATTTATTTTTGTATTGTACTTCATATTATTATTATTATTATTATTATTATTATTATTATTATTATTATTATTAATTATATTTATATTATTATTATTATTATTATTATTATATTTATTTGGAAGAAGACTGGTGCTGGTGATGGTGCTGGTACCTCTCTCCCTCCTCTCTTCCCTCCTCTCGTCCCCTCCCCTCCCCCTCCTCCCCCCTCCTCCTCTCTCCCCCCTCTCTCTCCTCCTCCTCTCTCCTCTCCCTCCTCTCTCCTCTCCCTGCCCTCTCCTCTTCCCTCCTCCTCTCCTCCCTCCTCCTCTCCTCCCTCCTTCCTCCCCTTCTCTCTTCTCTCCTCTTCCTCCTCTCCTCCCTCCTCCTCCTCCTCGCCTCCTCCTCACTCTCCTCCCCCCTTCTTCCTCCCTCCTCCTCTCTCTTCCCGCTCTCCTCTCCTCCTCCCCTCTCCTCTCTTCCCTCCTCTCCTCCTCCCTCCTCTCTCCCCTCCCCTCCTCCTCCTCCTCCCCACCTCCTTCCTCCCCCCTCCTCCTTCTCTCCCTCCTCCTCTCTCCCCCTCCTCTCCTCCCCCCTCCTCCTCCTCCTTCCCCTCCTCCTCTCCTCCCCCTCCTCCTCTCCTCCTCCCTCCTCCTCCACTCCCCTCCTATCCTCCTCTCTTCCCCTCCTCCTCTCTTCCCTCCTCCTCTCCTCCTCTCCTCCTCTCCCCTCCCTCCTCCCCCCCTCCTCCCCCTCCTCCTCCCTCCTCCTCTCCCCCTCCTCCTCTCCTCCCCTCTCCTTCTCCTCCCTCCTCCTCCCCCTCCTCCTCTCCTCCCTCCTCCTCTCCTCTCCCCTCCTCCTCTCCTCCCCCCTCCTCTCTCCTCTCCCCTCTTCCTCCTCTCCTCTCCCCCTCTCTCTCCCCCCTCTCCTCCTCCTCCCTCCTCCTCCCCCCTCTCCCTCCCTCTTCTCCTCTCTCCCCCCTCTTCCCCTCCCCTCCTCCCCTCCTCTCCTCTCTCCTCCCTCTTCTCTCCTCCCTCTTCCTCTCCTCCTCCCCTCTTCCTCTCTCCCACCTCTTCCTCCCCGCCCGTACTCACCCTCTTCCATACTTCTCGCACCCCCTCGTTCCTCCCTCCCCGTTGGTGCGTATCACGTCCTCCCCTCTTCTCTCTTTGGTGTTTTGTGGTCGTTCACAGGATGTTTGGCCTCTCACCTGCTGCTGCTGTTTCAGATCTCACACTGTCTGAAAAAATTGTCATTATGAATGTCTTTCCCTGCTCGCAGCTATATGTAAACGATGGACATTAAATTGGTTATTTTCAAATTGCGATGATGGATGTGACTTTATAATAACAACGCATTAATTAGCCTTAACAAAGCATGAACAAAGACTTAATTCATAGTAATAAGTTTACAGTTTATTAAACATGAGTCAGGATTAGTAACTTAGTTAAAGTTTGGGTTGGAGTATTAGTAAGTAATTACTAAGCCGGAGTCATTCTTAATAAACTATTTGTTCATTCTGAATGAAGTCTTTGTGCTTTAAGTGTAGTTGTTATAAGTATTACCTAACGATGTTAGGGGGGGCGGGGTGAACAATGTCTTTATTGTTATAAGTTTCATGAGGAAAAGTTATTTCCTCTTTGCTAAATTTACAAAATTATATTTAAAAAATTGCTGTAACTTAAACATTCATCATGTAGTGAATTCTTCTAAAGACTCTTAATTAGCGCTTTACTCCATTTAACATGGCACTGAGGGTCCTATAAGACAGTGATTCTCAACCTGGGGGGTCGTGAGATGATTTCAGGGGGTCCCCAGCTTGACACTCTTCAAATGCAGTGGTAAATGTACATTATTATTTGTTGGCCAAACAAAGTCATTTATCGGGGTCAAAATCAAATCAAACATTTGACACGAGGCACTTTTAATGTTTGGGGGTCACAAATGGTGTATTTGTATGTTTTATTTACATATGTGCGATGCATAATCCTTTCATCTTCCTGTTTAAAGGAACAGTTTGAGTTGA
>BJKM01000138.1:1080000-1207824 GCA_015082035.1 Chaenogobius annularis
TAAGAAATACCAGTCAAATAAATAAACAAATACTATAATTATTTTAGTAAGTGATTATGTAAAAGCTGTACAATTAATCAAGTCATTCAGACAGTTAAAGCTTGTGGTTTGGAGAAATGTGACTGTTTATGGCATTAAAATCAATTCCAATCATCTAAAAAATGAAATAGCACATCGAGATAAGAGGCAAATCTAACGTTTTCGACATTATTTATTATGATTATGTTAAAATTGTACACACAAGTCGCTCTTCAGCGCTTCCTGCTCACTTTCTGCACATTTCTCGTCCTTTCCAACACATCTGAAATATTTCGCTTCCTTTATGCGTATTTTTCACACTAGATTTCAGTTAATCATTTATCGCTCGCGGTTTCTCTGTGAACTCAATCTTGTTTGTCGATCGGAGCGGTATTTGACTTGAGTTTCAGTTTGAGGAAGTGGTTTAGTGTTAGTGCAGTGCCGGAGGTTCACATGGGGCCAAAGGAACCAGAGCAGGAAAAGTGGAACGTAAACGAGTGAATATGTTGTGTAATGGTAAATCATGACCACTTTTCCAACATCGGGGCACCAGGGCGGGTCAGGGATGTCAAGATTATTAGGTTAATCGATAATCGGGATTATTTAGGTCACAATATAATCACGAAGACAAAAAATTACACAAAAATTATAATTGTGACATTTTTAAAAGAAAATCCTTAAATTGTTTTTTTTGTTTTTTTAATGACTGAAATAGTGATTTTTAAAAAACTGATTTAGGTGTTTTTTTAATTAAAAGAAATGTTATGATTTTGTGCCATTATTATTATTATTATTATTATATTTATTATTATATTTTTTTCATCATTTGTATTATTATTATTATTATTATTATTATTTATTTTTTGCATTTATCTTGCCGTTTATGTCAAATTAATCATTCAGAAAGTTTGATTCGATAAAGCAGGTCACACGTTGAGGAGCGGTAAATGTGTTAAGAAAACAAGAAAGAAGAAAATGCAGGATTTTATTGTCGATTCTCGAATAATCGTTAAATCGCGACGTTCTTTTGTCACGATAATCGTTACGCTGACATCTGAAATCGTGACTTCCCCGTGGGGGAATGTGTCTTCTGTAATCGGACCATTAGGGGGCGTCGAAAAAGCTCCGCTAACTTGGGGCGGTCCAACCACAGCCGCTCATTTGTAACATGATTCATTTATTTACGATTGTTGTAATAATCGTAAATAAATCGGCAAAATTGAAAAAAAACATCACGATTATTCCCGATTATTCCCGATTATTCCCGAACAACAGTGAAATCTTTAATTCTCTTTCATTACCGCGGTCCAAAACGTGACTATTCCTCAAGTTTGTGAACGGCTTTACGAACTGTTACTTTCTGAAAGACAGAATAAGGTGAAATGTGACAAAAACAGCCAGATAAAAAAAAAAAAGAAAAAGCTTTTAACATTTAGCTCTAAAGATTGACCTAAAAACACTTCATTTTTCTTCTAAAATTGTCACGATTATTGTTATTTTTCTGGTTCTTCCGTTTATAATGTGACCTGATGACGGTTCGAGAACAGAAACACGCGATAAAAACAAGATAAATAACTTTAAAATCATCTCGAACCTGACACGATGTGCAGCTACAGCGAAAACATAAATAAAAATGATGATGTATGATGATTATGGACCGTGCAGCAAACGGATAGAATAAATCGTGACAGGAGAGACAAATAAATCCATCAAATATACAGTAAAATACACAGATGGAGAGAACACAAGGACCACATGTTTGCACAGGTTTAAACGGTGACAGAGTTTTAGTTTTGTCACTAAAGAAAGGACATTTTGTTGGTTTTTTTGCGTTAAATATTCTGTTTTGTCGCTTTGGCGGTTCAAATTGAGTTTTTATTGTGATTATTAGTTCATCAATGGATACGTTTGATGCTTTTAAGGTGGAAAATTCCTGTCAAACTGTGAAACTTTACGCAAAAAATACACAAGTTGAATCCAGTATTTAGTATTTTTACTTGAAGATTTCAAAATATGTGTAGTGTTGTTCTTTCATTTCCTAAACAGATGCACTTTTTACGTGCTTTTTGTAGGTTTTGGGGGGGGAATGGTGATAGTTGTCGTTTTATTCGCCCCGGATGTAAAATATATTTGCATTTATGTCATTTTAACTCAAAAGAGACACAAACTTTCACTGTCGCTCCGTGAAAAAGGCAAACGCAGAATCTATATTTGATTAAAGTTCGATTGATTGCACAGCCCGTTGTCGGCTCCTTTTAGAAATATCCCCGATAACTTTAATTGTACGGTGTAGCGTTGCCGCGATACTAACATTTCAAACCCGATTTCGATACAGGTTTCGATACCGCAACGATAATTACAAATGCTCTTTTTTTTTAGGTCAAGGTTTTTGACAATAAACGTTTGACATTTCCCCCCCTTAAATACCAGTGCTTTCTTTGTTAAACGTTGTGCTTTTACGCTAGTTCTGATAAAGGTCAAGATCACGCTGAAACTGTTTAAAAAATTGAATCATTTTTAGCATCGAAACGTGCTCAAATGAGTTTCTAGTTTTGATTCTAGTTTGAGTATGAATTAGGATCTGATTTTCGATAAAGGATCACTTTTTCTGCTGTAGTGTCCATAATACTGAACAAATGTGTGTTTTATTATTAATAACAAGAGTAATGTTTTATGTTGGTGGTCTTCAGTGTTGGAAGTGACTGAAAACATTTAAAGAATTCAATTAATTTTCTCAAATCATTATTATTATTATTATTATTATTATTATTATTATTATTATTATTATTATTATTATTATTATTATTATTATTAGATTATGGTCCTACATGGTCCAGCTAATTATTATTTTTTGGTTCTTTTTTGTGTTTTTTCCCCCCTTTCTGTTGTTGTTGTGTTGTTTTTGTTGATTTATGTTCGTATAAATAGCAACAAAAAAAATAAATAAAAACCATTTAGGCTTTGAATTTCACTGAATAATTGAAAATAAAATATAAAACGCAGCTCTAATAGTGAGAGCAAGTGCAGTTTTTATTTAAATAAAATAAATAAAATAAATAAAATAAATAAAATAAATAAAATAAATAAAATAAATAAAATAAATAAAATAAATAAAATAAATAAAATAAATGAAATAAATACTCAATAGGAAAGTGTTCAAAGTACTCAAAAATACAGTTATCTGATTAGAAATGTTAAAAAGTCTATGTTAAAGCAGGTATTCAGTATTCTGTGACTAAATATGTGTTCAAAGTACTTTTCTCCACGCTGCTGTTGCGCTCAGATGAACTGTAAACTGGGTATATTTCCCTCAGGCCCGAAGTGCTTCTCTTTTTTACAGTCCAAGTTCATTGTGTGCCAGGATGTGCAGGTGCAGGAGGAAAACTGTCGCCGAGCAGCTGCACTTTTACGATAAAAAAAAAGAAGTTTCGATCAAAACGGCACGTGCAGCAAGATTAAACTGATACTACATCATTTTGTGCCATTTGAATACACTTAAAAACACTCATTCTTTTGTATTCGGATCATTACAACATAAAACAGATTTCGATTGTAGATTTAAAATAGGGGTAAATGTGTCATTTTAGTAAAGATGATTCTACAAACACGTTTATGAACGGTGACTCTTTAGAGAAGTCTGAAGAAAAGTCACGCCACAGGATGTTTTTGTGTTTGTTTGTTGCTCAAATTACAGTTAAATCAAAACACAACCTCATGTGCATTGTGCCCTGTTTAGTTGAATTGTGGAGGAAGAAAAGACAATGTTATAGGCTTAAAAATGCTACAATAACCTATAAATATAACAGGCTTTCAGCAGAATTAAACTTCTTTGGAGCGTTTTAAATTAATGTTGGGAAATGTTCAGTTCACTAGATTATTATTATTTTTTGCCATGATTATAATTTATTTATTTAAAAAAGAAAGGAAAAAAAAGAAGACAAAAAACACAATAAATAAATAAATAACAAAAAAATATATAATAAAAAGAAAGCACATATATTTCCAAATAATTGTCCCATTTAGTCCAGATTCTTGTAAATGTGCCCCCATTTTCGTTTTTTGTCAGTTGTGGTGTCGGTCCAGTCCTTAATCGTCGGTATCCAAGGTATCCATCCATTGTGTCCATGGCAGGAGTAGTACACTAGATTCAAACATAAAGCACGCACTCTGGGAAAAACCCACAGATGGATGTGTAAAAATAGATGATTTGAAGTTACAGCAAACTCAATAAATCTGTGCATTGTGCGTCTCTGCAAAAAGAAAAGAATAATAAGGGAAAATATCATTGATTTTTAGACTTCCACAGCCACGATTCACTACAGATTTAGCTTGGTGTCTAAAAAATCTGGACGTCTGATCAGAGAGTGTCTCCGGAGATGTTTGTGAGGAATACACTTAATTATAAAACCCTGAACATCATGTCGATGTGATAAACACCTGAAAATCATTGCTTTAACTTTAGTTTGTGATTTTATTCAACAGTCAATTATGTAAAGCATTTGCAATTGTATTTCTATTTGAACTACAAGCATATTTACGAGATTTTAAACATGCACATTTTCACCCAAAAAACATGCAAATGTCTGATATAAAACATGCAAATTTGCACACAAAAAACCTACAAATTTAATTTTTTTTCTCAAAAATGTGCATGTCTTAAAACACAAAATTGCCGATTTGCAGATTTGCGTGTTTAAACTTGAATTTTTTTTTTATCCTATTTATTTTCCCCTTCTATAAGTGGGCCTAATACACCTGCGTACAATCTCTCAATTAATAGATTCTTAATTAATAGAATCGGCAATACACATAAAAACATAATTTAAAAAACTACATTTATAGCTTAATTAACGTATTTTTTTAAATATTGTTTTAGCCTTTGCAACCAGTACTTTTAGTTGTTCAGTCAGTGAATTGGTCCACGGGGTCTTGGTCCCCCAAAATTTGTATTAGTCTTTATTATTTTTGTGTGGACAGCAGAAAGGAGAAGGCGTGCAGTGAGTTATGTTGGGATGTGGGCATTAACCGTGCGTTTAATTTGCCTTTTTCTTTGACTAATAAACACAGTGTTTACTTGCAGTTTAAATATTTGTAATTACGCGATCTCGCCGATGTCTCGTTGCAGATACACGCCCCTTTTAGTCGATTCATCTTTTAGTCGCCCGAGAAACGCCCCCGATCGTCGCATGTTTATCTCAGATTATTCCCGAAAATGATTGCAGAGTTTGTTGGATTTCGCTGGAGGTTCAAAGTAAAAACGTTTCCTCTTTCTTTAGTTCATAAACTGGAGGTCAGCTCGCGTTACTCCTCTGCTGAGCGCACGGACGAATCTAATTCCTCTTTCTTTCTTTTTTGGAACAGACCACACAGTCAGCAGTTCGTGACAACATCTACTGTACCAGGAACCCAAATGTAGTTGATGTTACAAGCTGATGTGGCTGTGGATGAAGTGTATTACCGGCAACATCCTTTACCGCGCTATATAGTTATTCAAACGGGATTTCAGACGAGATTACAGGGTTTTTTTATTCAACATTTTCTGAAACTGTCCATAAATCTGGCACAAAACGTCTCAGAATGTGCGAGCAATCTAACGTCGTGATGAAGACTCAGAACACTCGCGTAAAAACGACTCTTTGTGGTTAAGATATAGACAACGTAATGAGAGACGCAGCCAGGTACAACACTTAGACGTGTGTGTGTGTGTGTGTGTGTGAGAGTGAGAGAAACTAAAGGACCATCACACTTCTGTTGTGTGTTGTGTGGGCCCTGTTCTGTCCTGTTGTGTGCGTTCTGTTGTGTGTCCTGTTGAGATTAAGTAAGAATATGCAAACTATTGGAATTGTTGTTTTTGTGCAAAATGAGAATGTCGAGTGCGTTGTCTTTAATTGAAATGATTAAAAATGGCACATTTTTATTGCTGAAATAAGTAAAACGTTAGGCAGAGAAACAGTAAGTGCGTAGATTGTCCGTTTCACTGCGAGGGGCTCTTTGGATTTGACAATACTGGTCATTTTTGTGTCTTTTCATGATCATAAGTTTGATCAGAGCTCTCCATGATGGCAAATGATTACATGGAAGGACAATTTGGTGATATGAATCGAATTGGGATCTCGTTCCTGTCGCAATTTGGATCAAATCTAACGCTAACCCTCTTAAACGTGCAAAATGTGTCCGGAAATGCCTTTTTTAAATGTCATTTTCAAGCACTTTCCCAAGCACTTTCATGGATTTCAAGCACTTTCCCAAGTACTTTCAAGGATTTCAAGCACTTTCCCAAGTACTTTCAAGGATTTCAAGCACTGTCCCGATAACTTTCAAGGATTTCAAGCACTTTCCCAAGTACTTTCAAGGATTTCAAGCACTTTCCCAAGAACTTTCAAGGATTTCAAGCACCTGTACGAACATATATCAGTCTAAATTTCATGAACAAACACAAGACTTTGAACCATTTAAAGCAAAAGACAGTCAGGTCTCTTCCTCCGAAACGCCAAACAAATCACTGTAAACGATAAATAATATAATAAAATGATAATTAAATAAAATAACTACAATGATAATAAGTATTGAAATACCACATGAAGGTTCAACGTTTCTCTAATTAAATATTTATCGCAGTTTTACTTCCATTAAAGTGGCAGTTTGTGAAGACATTTTGAAAAATAAGAGTTGGAGAATTACAGGAAGTGGGGCAGCGTTCTAAAACAGAATCCCTCTGTGATGTCATCAATGTGCGACGTGCCGTTGAAAACACACTTAAATGACACTTTTCCGACAGTTTAAACCATCGTTCAACAAAATAAAGGTGTTATGTGGTGTTATTGTGTGTCAAATCATAACTGTTGTGTCATTTATATGCACGTTGGCCTCTTGTTTACAGTCTGGTTGCTAGGTAACAGTTGTGGAATCACCTCTACCTCTGTATCTCTGCCTTCTCGTGTCCGACCAGGAAGTGCAATTATAAACGTTACAAAATGCTCGTTTTTCTCCTCTTCATCCACTGAATATTCCATTTATTTATGATTATTATGATTATTATGATTATTATGATTATGATTAATAACCATTGCTATTTTAGTGGTTTGTGGTCATTTTGTATTTCCCCCCAAAAGTATTTTCCTCTGTCTCTGCTGCTTTTATTTAAGGATTATGATAACGACTGATCGACAGGGAAGTCACCGCTTCTCTCTTTTATTATCTCTGTTTATTTTTTTTTAGGCGTTTTCCAGTTACTCAAGTCTCATTTACACTTGCCTCGATTTGTATTTTTTAACACAAGACTTTATTCGTGTTTCTTTATGTTTTTTCGAACACTCAAGAGCGTTCGAAAACGGCTGCGAAAAGGTCACATTTATTTACAGTTCAAGGGTCTTTTTTTTATCAGTATCTACTTTCTAAACTTTTGGCAACCCTAATTAGGACTTCACAATGCATCGCAAAACTATCGATACCGCAATATTGGCTGGCACAACGCTCGATATTGGAATAAACGAATCGCCAAAGACAGAAATGTACTGTTTTTTGGTTTTTTGTCTAAATGCAAACGTTGAAAGAAGTTGATTTTACTCACGATTTTCCGCATCAAGTCGAAACTAGCTTTGATTTAGTGAGAGTTATAACACAAACGGAGATGATTTCGTCACAATGATATGAATATTCCGGCGTTTATTGCCACATCACACTGCACAAAATACATAAACACTATTGTATATTATGTTTTACATGAAGAAAGCAGAGTTGTAGTCATTTAATCCAGCATCGTGTTCTTCTTGTTATTATTTTTGCTGAATTATAAGATTTTATTCATGATTTTTCTGTTCGTCATTTATGTGTAACAGCAGAAAAGAGAACGCACGGTGTGAATTATGTGGTTTTTGGTGTGTGTTTTTTAACCTAATTATTTTGAGAGTTTTTAGTCGATTAATCCAGTCTAGGCCTAAACTACTAGACTACAACACAACAGAGTGACAGAATTTGATTTATCCTTAGTTTTTTTTGGTCTTAGGGCGTTTTCTTCTGCTTTGTACTCCGGTTTGTGTATCGCTGAAGTTTTTTAAAGAGTCTAAACTTGAAGTCTCATTCCCTTCACACATTTGCTGAGTAATTCTTATGCAGTTTTCTTCAGAGTTTTGGTGCCGTGGCCGGATCGTTCCAGGTCGTGTTCATTCTCTCGACCTTCTACGTCGTGTTGTAACTCTCAACTGTGTTCGAAACATTCTCAGACAATTCTTAATGTTCACAAGCCCTTTAATGTTGTGTTGATGTCTGATTTGAACTGTCAGATTGCAGGTTCCTGGTTCATATCGCTTTAAATACATGAAACAAAAACAGGCACAAAGTCTGACATCTTCTCTGCAGTGCTGGGCGACACTGACAAAAAAAAAAAAAAAAACGAATATCTCGGATGTTCCTTCGGAGTTTCCTGAGAACGACAGTCGGACGATGTTACGTGACCAGAAATGTGTTAAAAATGTCTTGTTTTAGTCCTGTTTTCCAGTTTATTCTACTTGTTTTAGTCCTGGTTTATTCTTGTTTTAGTCTGGTTTTATTCTTGTTTTAGTCCTGGTTTTGTCTCTGGTTTTGAGTCTTGTTTTAAGTCCAGCTGGTTTTTTTTTTTTATTTTAACTTCTTTTTAGTTTTAGTCCTGGTTTATTCTTGTTTTCCTGGTTTAGTTTTAGTCTGGTTTATATTCTTGTTTAGTCCTGTGTTTTTTTTTTATTTTTGTTTTTTTTATTTCTTGTTTTAGTCCTGGTTTTGTTCTGTTTTAGTCTTTTAGTTTCTGTTATTCTGTTTTAGTCCTGGTTTTGTCTCTGGTTTAGTCTTGTTTTAGTCCTGGTTTTATTCTTGTTAGTTAGTTGGTTTGTCTGGTTTTTTATTCTTGTTTTAGTCCTGGTTTTCTTGTCTGTTTATGGCTGGTTTGTTCTTGTCTTTTAGTCCGGTTTTTGTTTGGTTTTAGTTTTTTAGTCTGTTTTGTTTTTTCTTTATTTGTTTAGTCTGGTTTTCTTGTTTTAGTCTTTTATTCTGTTTTAGTCCCTTTTTGTCTCTGGTTTAGTCTTGTTTTAGTTCTCCTGTTTCTATTATTCTTGTTTAGTTCTTTTGTTCCTCTTTGAGTCTTTGTTTTATTCTGTTTCTGTTTTCCTGTTTGTCTCTGGTTTAGTCTTGTTTTAGTTCTGGTTTGTTCTTGTTTTAGTCCTGGTTTTGTACCTGGTTTAGTCCTGTTTCAGTCCGTGGCGTCGATCCCAAAGAAATACCGCAAACGTCCAACATTTGCTGATCGTGCGTTTGGAGATTGAGAAGGAACAAGAGAAGGAAGGAGATTGTTCAAAAGTAATGAGTTGACCGCAGGTTTAGACGGACGTGCGTTTCACATCTGTTTCGCGTCTGTTTCGCGTCTGTTTTGTGTCTATTTCACGTCTCTTTCACGTCTCCTTCTCGTCTGTTTCTGGGGTTTTTCCGCATCTGTTTCACGTCTGTTTCGCAGCTGTTTCACGGCTGTTTCTCGTTTGTTTTTTGTCTGTTTCTCGTCTGTTTCTGGGGTTTTTCGCATCTGTTTCACGTCTGTTTCGCCTCTGTTTCGCGTCTGTTTCACGTCTGTTTCACGTCTGTTCCATGTCTGTTTCACGTCTGTTTCACGTCTGTTTCACATCTGTTTCGCAGCTGTTTTTCGTCTGTTTCACGCCTGTTTCGCAGCTGTTTCACGTCTGTTTCACAGATGTTTCACGCCTGTTTCTCGTCTGTTTCTCGGCTATTGTTTCTCGGCTCTCTTTCTCGTTTTTTCGATCATTTTCACGTCTGTTTCGCAGCTGTGTTCACGCTTCTGTTTCACGTCTGTTTCGCGTCTGTTTCACGTCTGTTTCGCGTCTGTTTCCGCGTCTGTTTCACGTCTGTTTCACATCTGTTTCGCGTCTGTTTTCGCGTCTGTTTCGCGTCTTGTTTCGCGTCTGTTTCACGTCTGTTTCGCAGCTGTGTCACGCCTGTTTCACGTCTGTTTCGCGTCTGTTTCGCGTCTGTTTCACATCTGTTTCGCGTCTGTTTCGCGTCTGTTTCGCGTCTGTTTCTCGTCTGTTCACGTCTGTTTCGCAGCTGTGTCACGCAGCTGTTTCTTACGTCTGTCACAATTCACGCGTTTTTCTCGTTTTTCTCGACGGCGTTGTTCGGCTTTCTCGTTTTCACCGCGTTTCGCAATGTTCCGTCCTGTTTCACGTCTGTGTCCTTTTCGCGTCTGTTTCGCGTCTGTTGCGCGTCTGGTTTCTATCGGTCTGTTTCACGTCTGTTTCACATCTGTTTCGCGTCTGTTTCGCGTCTGTTTTGTGTCTATTTCACTGTCTCTTTCACGTCTCCTTCTCGTCTGTTTCTGGGGTTTTTTCGCATCTGTTTCACGTCTGTTTCGCAGCTGTTTCACGGCTGTTTCTCGTTTGTTTTTGTCTGTTTCTCGTCTGTTTCTGGGGTTTTTCGCATCTGTTTCAAGTCTGTTTTCGCCTCTGTTTCGCGTCTGTTTCACGTCTGTTTCACGTCTGTTTCACATCTGTTTTCGCAGCTGTTTTTCGTCTGTTTCACGCCTGTTTCGCAGCTGTTTCACGTCTGTTTCACAGCTGTTTCACGCCTGTTTCTCGTCTGTTTCTCGTCTGTTTCTCGTCTGTTTCTCGTCTGTTTCACGTCTGTTTCACGTCTGTCTCACGGCTGTTTTGCGGCTGTTTCATGTCTGTTTCGCGGCTGTTTTACGTCTGTTTCGCGTTTGTTTCTGTTTCGCGTCTGTTTCACGTCTGTTTCGCAGCTGTTTCACGCCTGTTTCTCGTCTGTTTTTCGTCTGTCTCTCGTCTGTTTCTCGTCTGTTTCACGTCTGTCTCACGGCTGTTTCACGTCTGTCTCACGGCTGTTTTGCGTGCGTTTTGCGTCTGTTTCATGTCTGTTTCGCAGCTGTGTCACGCCTGTTTCTCGTCTGTTTCTCGTCTGTTGTCTCTTCGTCTGTTTCTCGTCTGTTTCGCGTCTGTTTCGCAGCTGTTTTACGTCTGTTTCGCGTCTGTTTCGCGTCTGTTTCACGTCTGTTTCGCAGCTGTTTCACGCCTGTTTCTCGTCTGTTTTTCGCCGGTTTCTCGTCTGTTTCTCGTCTGTTTCGCAGCTGTTTCGCAGCTGTTTCACGTCTGTCTCACGTCTGTCTCACGTCAGTTTTGTGGCTGTTTCATGTCTGTTTGGCAGCTGTGTCACGCCTGTTTCTCGTCTGTTTCTCGTCTGTTTCACGTCGTGTCTCACGTCTGTCTCCCGTCAGTTTCACGTCTGTTTCACGCCTGTTTCTCGTCAGTTTCACGTTCGTCGTGTTTTGTCCCATCTGTTTCTCGCGCGTTTGACCGGCTGCACTCTTCCTTCCGCAGAACAGGCTGGTGCTGGAGCCGGAGCTGACGTTTGGAGGCTCGCGATGGAGGCCAAAGGAAAGTACGAGTTCAACGCCACCGACAAAGACGAGCTCAGCTTCAGGAAAGGAGACATACTCAAGGTCAGACTCACACGTCCAAGTGGGATAGTTAGCTAAAGAAAATGTCATGATAAATGCTAATTAGATAATCCCAATAAAGCCTTTTCTATTTGGACAAAAAAACAAGTAGCTTATTGAGCGAGCGAATTGATAATAAATAAATGATTAATGCTCTGTCAATGTCACCAACGGAAGAATATTCGAGACCAGGGATGCAACAATAACCAGAATATTTTCAAAAGGTCAATAATATCGTGGGACGTCACAACATGTCGAAGAAATAACGTTTTTTTAAGCAGGTTTATTTCTGAATTCTTTGGTGTATTTGACAGTAACAATTTGTCAAGGCATTTTGAAAGGAAAAAGCAGTATTTCTCCAATTCTGTCCCACAATATCGCGATAAATATCATACCGGCAACTGAATATTTGACATGATGACGATATCGCATGACGAGGGTGTAGACTAATGTAGACTAATGTTGAGGGTTAATGTTCATGCGCAAATCAAGTACAGCTTCTTCTTTTTGCCACTGTAAAGCAGAAACGTTGGACATTTGTTTTGGGTTTTCAAGACGATTATCCAATAAGAACGCAGAATACTAATGCTGTCCAGATGCTGATTGTATAGTGCCTTTTTTTAAACCAGTAAAAGCGCAGTCGACATACCTTTAGTTTGTTAAGGATTTCAAATGTTAGTGTAACGATTAAGTGAGAACAAACATCGCGATTGGACGATTATTCAGGATTATCGACGTCACGACCAAAACGACAGTAAAATCCTGCATTTTCTTTCCTCCTTTTTTTCCTGAACACATTTGCTGCTCCTCGATGCCGGACCTGCTGTATCAAATCAAACTTTGTGAATGATTAATTTGACATGCGCGGCAAGATGAAAAAGCACTTTACATTCAGGTTTTACTGTTAGGAGGAAAGGCTGAGCAGAAAGGACTTCCATTTGTTTTTAAAATCGTCACATTTCTTTAAATTGAACTAAAAAAGACCTAATTTAGGTACAAATGTTTCACTTTTCTATCAATTTAATTTTTAAATAAACTTACTATTATAATTGTTTAGTCTTTACGATTATATTGTGACCTAAATAATCAAAATGTCATCGATTAACCTAATAATCTTGACATCCCTAGTTAAGGATTTCAGAAATTAAAATGTTAAAAATGTGACTATAATTGTTATTTTGTTCAGCTTTACTGCAAAGAGATTATTTTGTGCTAGAAATTTGTCACCAGACTCTTTCTTTTACGCCTCTTCTGCACCTGGTTGCTTGTAGGCGATGCGAACCTTCATGCGTCGCACTGAAACGTAGATCCTGACGGGTCAGAAAGCTCTCCGTGTCTGAAGTTGTCCTCGTTTTCAGATCCTGAGTCGACAGGACGAGTGGTTCAAGGCCGAGATTAACGGACAGGAGGGATACGTGCCTCAGAACTACATCGAGATGACCGTGCCCAGGTACGTGCGGCGTGACCCAGCAAGGCGGAGCTTCAGGTGGAGCTTCAGGTGCTTCCGGTGGTTTGGGAAACAGAAATGAGAGTTCTGAAGTCGATCCTCTGTCAGTAAAAGCGTGCGGTTTGTAGGGATGTGGGTCTTTAGTTTAGTCGTTCAGTCAGTCGATTAATCGCTCGATGGCTGATTGTTTTGTTTGGATCGTAAGGATTTATAACGACAACAGGAGAAGGGGAGAAGATGGAGTGAGTCAGTCTTTTCTCTTCTGAAGATGCTGTTGGCACTTCTCTGTTCATAGTCGCTTTTGTCAGTGCCCGTTTAGTCACGATTAATGTCATTGATTAATCTAATTGCTGCTTTGATCACTTAAACGACGACTCATTGAACTAAAACGCAGTTAAGTTTATTATATTTAAAATGTTGCTAAAAAAAATTATAAAAATGTTATCCCAGAACAGCTCATTTTTTTTTGGGTTTATAATTTCACTTCCTGATTGTAATTGATGACATCACAATAGGAAATTACCCAGCAAACACTAAAGTCACAATTTTTTTTAATTTGACAAATAAAAATATATAAGAGCGACTTTATTTTGTTGAATTAATGTTGAGAGTCAAAAAAAAAGTAATTTGTTTTGTGTAAATGATGCATAAACTTTGTCCCTTGTGTGATGTCACTTCCTGTCATTTTCTACAGGTTTTTCAACTTTTCTCCACAAATACGTACTCGATTGGTGTAAAACTATAATTTATATTTACAACAGATATAAATACACCAAATAAAGTCAAAATGAGAAAATCCTAAAGACCTGTCATGGGCACTTTAATTCCAAGAGTAATTCGATAACTGAGTTCTTATTGCGCAAAAGGAAACACAGAGCAGGAAATCTTCCCACACTGTTGTAAACTTCCTGTTCTTCGACTTCATTTCAAACAGACGGCGGCAGAGGCGACGTGGAAAGTTGAAATTGTTTTTGGTTCGCGTCTGGTCTGTCAACAAAAGATGATGTCACGTGCAATTACTTCTTACTTATAATCTAATATTTATACCTTTTTTTATTACTTTATTACACTACACTATACTTACTCTAGTGTTTTATCAGACAGTTCTATGGTAACACAACAAACAATCACTGTCAAGTAATCTTTATTTATGTTATTTACTTTTTTAATACAATACAAAGAATAACATACATTAATTGTTAAAAATAATTTCTCATTAAAAAAAAACAGCTCTTTTAAAGTGCCTATGACAGGTTTTTCCGATTTTCAAATTTTGACTTTATTTGCTGTATTTATACCTGTTGTTCATATATATTTTAGTTTTACACCAATCGAGTAGGTATTTGTGGAGAAAACGTTGAAACATGTGTAGAAAATAACAGGAAGTGACATCACACTAAGTTTATGCAGAATTTACACACAAAAAAAAACTTTTTTTGACATTCTAAACATGAATTCAACAAAATAAAGTCGCTTTCATATATTTTTATTTGTCCTGTCAAAAAAATTTGAACATTAGATGACTTTTAGCCCAGTGTTTGCTGGGTAATTTCCTTGCGTGATGTCATCAATTACAAACAGGAAGTGAATATTACAAACCTGAAAAAAAGTGCTATTCTTTTTCATCTAAATTCAAAATATATTCAACTTAACTGCATTTTAGTTCAATGAGTCCTCCGACCTGTAGGGGGCACTTTTAAGTTTGACGCCTCGAGTGTTGTGACCGCAGGTGGTTCCAGGAGAGTGCGAATCGCAACCGGGCCGAGGAGCTGCTCCGGAACAGAGACGTGGGCGAGTTTGTGATCCGCGGCTGCCAGAGTTCCCCGGGGGAGTTCTCCATCTCCGTCAAGTGAGTCCCGCCTCGAACTGAACACGTGCACGGAACAGGGCTTTTTTTCAAAATAAAACACAAAAACCAAACAGAACAAGTTTAAAACCAGTCCCGACGAGTCCAGAGTCGGTCCAAATTAAGTTAGAACGTTATTGTTTTCCATTTGTCTAATTCCTGTTATGTCAGTCCAGTCCTTGGTCGTCGGGGGGTTCTTCTGCGTCATCCATTTCATTTGTTTCCCCCGCTGCCAAAAGCGCATTCCAAAGGTATCCATTCGCCGTGTCCATGGCAGGAGATTTCAGGCCCAAGTGCATAGTTCCGAAAATCGAGTGGAATCGCGTCGTCAAAAACTGTCTGCAGGCGCGTCCGTGATTTCAATGATCCTTGAAACGTGGGAACAACAGGACAGCCCCAGGACACGTGGTAGTGGTCCGCCTCCTCGCAACCTCCCTGTGAGCGACGGGCACTTTGACGTGGTGTTGTGAAAAAAGTATGGAACAGTTTCAAGTCGGTTGCCTGCGTGTTCTACAGTACGTGCAGTATCGGTCCATACAGGTTACGCAGTGTTTTTGAAATATAAGTACTGTGTTTCTATGGAATGAGGTTGTTGGCTCTTTAGATTGAAAGAAATGAATAGTTGGACAAACAGGGGCTTGTTTGACTTCGGCTTCGGTCCCATGCCAGTGTGTTGCCACGTTGGAGTTGTGTTGGCAGGATTCAGAGGGCAGAATCAGGATGTGCAAAAGTAAAAGTTTTTTTTGTTTTTAAAGGAACAGATTTTGTTCATTCATCCGTTCAGAGGAAATATGGAAAGTAAAAGTGCGTGTTTAAGCAATTTGTGTGTTTGAGGAAGTGGTAAGTCTGCCCTGGTTTTGTCCATGGTTTAGTTCTGTTTTAGTCTTGGTTTGGTCCTGTTTTTTTGTCCTGGTTTAGTCCTGGTGTAGTCCTGGTGTAGTCTTAGTTTAGCCCTGGTTAAGTCCTGGTTTTGTCCCAGGTTTAGTCCTGGTTTTGTCCCAGGTTTAGTCTTGGTTTTGTCCCAGGTTTAGTCTTGGTTTGGTCCTCTTTTTGTCCTGTTTTAGTCCTGTTTTAGTCTTGTTATAGTCCTGATTTAGTCCTGGTTCAGTCCTGTTTTAGTCTTGCTTTAGTCTTGCTTTAGTCCCGGTTTAGTCCTGGTTTAGTCCTGGTTTGGTCCTGGTTTGGTCCCAGCTCTGATCCTGTATTTGCTGTATTTGCTGTATTTGTACTGTATTTGCTGTATTTGCAGTATTTGCAGTTGCTTAAACGTATGCTTAAATGTCCATAAATGTCCATAAAAATGTCCATAAAATGAGGCACAAAGTGAACAAACATCCCGTTATAAATCCCCTCTGACAGAAAACGTACCCCACATTTCTCATTTAAACATCTTCAAAACAACATTTCCTTCCTTCAAACACAAGTCTGCACAGAAACATTTGCGTTGCTGCGGTAAATGACTTTGTTGAAGCTTTAAATGTGCACCGTGTAACTTTTCTACTAAAGGGAAGAGCTGCCCTTGTTAAAAGCATGTGGTTTTTTTGCAGTGCCTCGGACTCATGTGCCATCCGCACGCTATTTGTTAAAAATACAAACCAGCGAAACGTCATTCTGAAAGTGTGTGTAGCTTTAGAGAAGTACACGGTCCAGTTATATTTTATATTTTTACAAAGACAATCAAACAAACAAAAGCAAAACCAAAAAAAAAGACTTCCGATGGAGTTAGAGGCGGGTTTAGATTACACTGTGAATGTTGTTTGGAATTATGCGACATTTGAATATCGAAATGTGACAAAAATAGATGATTAATACAAAATAAATAATGAAAAAGGTTTCAAATAAGGAAGTTTTGGTGATTTTTCTGTGACTTTTTTGTGACTTTTATGGCGGCTAAATTACTCATTATTATACAATATATATTAAGAGATTAAAATTTTTGGATTTATGAGACCTCAAACTGGCAATAATAATCATAGAATATTGCCTCGAATCAGTGCAAAATGTCATATAAGTCAAATGTATTGTTTATGGGTTAAAAAAAAAAAAAAAAAGATACAAAAAGAGCAGATTTTTATGATTTTTTAAATGATTTTTTAATGATTTTTTTGTTGCAAACTTTCCAAAAATGTTTCTGCATCTTTGTCATTCATTTTACAAGACATTTCACATTCGTCTGATGAATTAAACTGATTAAAATAAACATGTTTTCACACATTTCTGCAGAATTTACGCCACATCGTCTGAAAACCACGCGACAAGTTAAGTCCCAAAGTCGTACTGCGGAGGCATCGGAGGCGTGCGGGGGGGTAAAGCTTCGTAGTGCATCTTTCGTAATCCCTGCTGTCGCTGCACTTCTTCACACTTGTGCCCCACTTTTTGCGCTGGCACCGCGTATTTGGTGTCGGTTTCATTTTTGGAGTTCGAGTTCCGGCGTTGCGCGTCTTGCAGCTCGTACCGCAGTGGGTCTGACTCATCTCTCATCGTTGCAAACTGCAGCGCTCGCACACACACGCACACACGCACACACGCACACACACGCACACACACACACAAATTCACACACACGCACAAACACACATTCATTTCCTTGTGACGGATCCTCACCCTAACCACTGTCACTACTCCCCCAAACTTTAATCTAAAAACACGTTAATTTCACCATTATTTCCACTTTTAATCATGTTGTTGGTCTAACGATAACGGATTTAGAATCTGCATCACTTTTATTCTATTTTCATTGCTAAAGGGAGATTTTTTTTGCAGAGTATTCAAAGTAAATAAACTTAAATTCAAACATCAGCTTCACAGTAAGAACAGATTACTTTTCCCTCGGCGAAAGCAGAATAAATGTACTCTTAACGCACAATATATATATTTACTTATACACAGGTTCTTGTTTGGGACCGACGATATATCGAAAGTTAAGATATTGCCGTGAAGTATATATATCATTGTATAGGAAAAATGCGGCAAAAACAGCTGATTAAAGATACAAAAGAATGTGTATTGTTTATTTACAGCTCCTCTTCCTCGATTCCTATTCAAAATACGAATACAAATACAAAATATTTCTACTATACATCAAAATACCATTTAACATACAGCCATTATATTACTGAAATAAAAGTTAGGCCTTTTTGTGTTTTTTGTAGTTAGGCAGACTTTTTTTTGACAAAAACACACTCATTTGAGACCCTGCATTTCAATACAATATTAAGCTTCCAAACACATTTTGACACATTCAAAACTAGTCCGTTCTCGTTCGTTAGATTGCGGATCGCTTTTGAGGACGTGAATGTTGAAAAAAGCGCTGGTCCCAGGCCGCTGCCCTGGGGTACGCCGCACACCAGATAGAAAAACTTGGGTTGAAAAATACTACACGCAGCAGCAGATGGTCCAGGAACACTCCAAAGCAGCACTGACACCAGGAAATACTGCATTTCACCATCGTTCTCTCAGCTTTATGACGTAACGCTCCTGATGTTTCAATGAGCAATTCGAACCCCTCTTTGCGGTTAATGAAGTTCCATGTTTTGGATTATCGGTACACTACATAACAAAAATGTCAACATTATACGCCCTGAGCTGTTTCTTCTCTTCCTCTTAGTTTCTGCTCCTGGGTGTAACGATCAAGCACTCGTCACAGATCCTCTCGCTCGTGCTTCTCTTTCAGAGAAGTCCTCGCTGGATATAAACAAAACGAGTTCTTCAGCCGTAGTAGTAGCAGTAGTAGTAGTAGTACAGTAGTAGTAGCAAGTTTTTGTTTATTTATTGTTAATTAATTAAATTCCTTGTTTAACTGTTTGTCACTGATAATGTATTTTATGTGTTATGAATATAAATAAAATAAATAAAATAAATAAAATAAATAAAATTAAATAAAATTAAATAAAATTAAATAAAATTAAATCAAAAATAAATAATAATAATAATAAAATAATAATAATAATAATAATAATAATAATAATAATAATAATAATAATAATAATAATATAAAAAAAAAATAAAATAAATTAAAACAAAAGAAATAAATTAAAAAATTAAAAACGAAATACAATGCTGGAGAATTTCAAGAACTCTTTTTTTTTTTTTACCCTGACAATTTTTTATTGTTTTTATTTTAAAATTTCAACCGCTGAATTTCCCAGTATCCATGTTTTATGTAACTTTACTCAGTTTATAAGTTCAAAATGAAAAATTCCCCTCATGAATATTCCATACTGAACTTTTCAAGTGTAAATTTCACAGTGAAAAATGTCTCAAATATTCAAGGCGCCAGGATCCACTTTTTAAAGCTAAATTCACTGTGAATTTTACAGTCTGAATTCAAACCGTTGAATTTGAGGCCTTGAGCATCTATGCACTGAAACTTTAAACGGTGAGCTTTTCATTTCGAATTTTTAAACCGAGAAAAACACTGTGAAAACGTAGACTGCAAAACTCGGCGACGGAAATGCCAAATCGAAAATGTTCAAACATGTTTTTTCAGGGTTAAAATATTCACAGTGATAAATTTGCCGCCATTTAAAATTCAAAACCTGATGAAACAAATGATCTCCCATACATACATTTTATATTTTATCATTGAAAACATCTACATCATGATATAATATATTTATTGTTTTAACTTAAATTCTCTGGCATTTCGCAACAAATGGATTCATCAAAAGAATTAGATTAATTAACTGGCAAAATAACAAATACAGTATTTTTTATTTTATTTATATATATTTTTTCTATTATTGTTATTTTTAGAACATTAAAACAAACGGACAGGAAGAGAGAGAAAAAAAATAAGTGAACAATACAATGACAAAATAAAGTACAGTATTTTTAGTTGAAGGACGTTGAAGCAGACTCAACCTGTTTCTAAAGCGCGTGCGCTCGTTTCAGGATAGAAATAATACTTATGAAGAGGTGAACGCCGCTGCGGCCGCGCGCGTCATGTTTTTCGGGGCGTGGCTGGCTGCTTTCCAACAATGCGCGCACTTTAAGCGCGTTCCGGTCCACGCTCACACCTCCCACGCCCGTGCCAAACCGCAGCATCTGCTTTGAGACGACTGTGAGGGGGAACGTGTAGAGCCAGGGTGAGACCAGCAGAGGGCAGCGCACAGACGCGAACGGCACGCGAAAGAGAAAACAGTCAAATACAGACTGCAAATACTAGTACACTGCATTCTTCTGCTGCTACTACCACTACTTATACTTATATTATTACTACTACATACTTATATTATTATTACTACTACTGCTACTACCACTTCTACTTATATTATTACTACTACTACTACTGCTACTACCACTACTTCTACTTATATTATTATTACTACTACTACTGCTACTACCACATACTTATATTATTACTACTACTACTGCTACTACCACATACTTATATTATTACTACTACTACTGCTACTACCACTTCTACTTATATTATTACTACTACTACTGCTACTACCACTACTTATACTTATATTATTACTACTACTACTGCTACTGCCACATACTTATATTATTACTACTACTACTGCTACTACCACATACTTATATTATTACTACTACTACTGCTACCACATACTTATATTATTACTACTACTACTGCTACTACCACATACTTATTATTACTACTACTACTGCTACTACCACATACTTATATTATTACTACTACTACTGCTACTACCACTTATACTTATATTATTACTACTACTACTACTACCACATACTTATATTATTACTACTACTACTGCTACTACCACATACTTATATTATTACTACTACTACTGCTACTACCACTTATACTTATATTATTACTACTGCTACTACCACTTATACTTATATTATTACTTCTACTACTACTGCTACTACCACCTCTACTTATATTATTACTACTACTACTTCTACTTATATTATTACTACTACTACTACTACCACCACTTATACTTATATTATTACTACTACTACTGCTACTACCACTTATACTTATATTATTACTACTACTGCTACTACCACTTCTACTTATATTATTACTACTACTACTGCTACTACCACTTCTACTTATATTATTACTACTACTACTGCTACTACCACTTATACTTATATTATTATTACTACTACTACTGCTACTACCACTTATACTTATATTATTACTACTGCTACTACCACTTATACTTATATTATTACTACTACTGTGCTACTACTTCTACTTATATTATTATACTACTACTACTGCTACTACCACATACTTATATTATTACTACTATTACTGCTACTACCACTATACTTACTATTACTACTACTACTTCTACTTATATTATTACTACTACTACCACTTTCTACTTATATTATTACTACTACTACTACTGCTACTACCACTTCTACTTATATTATTACTACTACTACTGCTACTACCACATACTTATATTATTACTACTACTGCTACTACCACTTATACTTATATTATTACTACTACTGCTACTTCCACTACTTATATTATTACTACTACTACTGCTACTACCACTTCTACTTATATTATTACTACTACTACTGCTACTACCACTTCTACTTATATTATTACTACTACTACTACTACTGCTACTACCACATACTTATATTATTACTACTACTACTGCTACTACCACATACTTATATTATTACTACTACTACTGCTACTACCACTTCTACTTATATTATTACTTCTACTACTGCCACTACCACTTATACTCATATTATTACTACTACTACTGCTACTACGACTGCTACTACTACTACTGCTTCTACCACTTGTACTTATCATTATTATTACTACTACAACTACTACTACTACTACTACTTCTACTACTGCAACTTCTACTACTATGATTACTACTACTACTACCATAGTTGGGAAGTACTCAGTTACATTGTATTATATTGCTACTACTACCATCACCAATTATACTTACTACTACTAATGCTACTACTAATACTACTTCTAATACTACTAATACTAATACCAATACCAGAGTTGTGTTGTAAAAACCTTTTCAAGAAATTGTAACTTTCTGACACTATCGTTTTACTCCTACTTGAGTCATGTTTTTTTTTTTAAATTGAAGTAACTGTACTCTTAGGGTTGATGGATATATATATATATATATATATAGAGAGAGAGAGAGCGTGCAAGAGAGAGAGATATATAGATATATAGATATATCTTCCAATTAGCTTCATTATGTCTTCTGAAATAATCATTTAAACAGACGGTGTGACACAAACAGATCTGTTCTATTATTATTATAGCTTCTGTTCTGTTTGTGAATAAAATAAGAAAACATGATTATTTCATGAATGGACGGCTCTTTCTCGTCTTCTTCTCTTTCTGAAGTGCACTTTGCATAGATTGTTTATGTTTTCATCTGTTTGTTAGTCTTGTAAAAGCCCTTTGAATGACTGCGCTCTACAAATAAACTTGCCTCGCCTAATTAGACAGATAATCCCTTAAACGCCGAGCTTTAACGTCAAGAGAGGACAATCAACGCTCAAATATAAGATGAGAACAACCGCAGACTGAAGCCTTTAAGCGACTCTTTGCAGGCGCGTATTTCACCGTCTTAAGTGCACTTTTCATCGCACTCGTTTTCGTTCCTTTTCACCTGATTCAACACCTCTGAAATAAACAGAGCAAGTCATTTTGTGTTGCATTTGTGGCGTTTCTTTCCCCGCCCAGGCACGAGAACGACGTCCAGCATTTCAAAGTGATGCGGGACAACAAGGGCCAGTACTTCCTGTGGTCGGAGAAGTTCACCTCCTTGAACAAGCTGGTGGAGTTCTACAAAAGCACCAGCATCTCCAAAACCAGAGAGATCTACCTCAACGACGGGACGACGGGGACGCGCAGCCCCTCCTCCGCCTCCTCCGTGCAGCCGGTCACTGTCACTGTCCCTGTCACTGTCCCTGTCACTGTCTCTGTCACAAAGCCCCACGTCCGCCATAACGCAGTTCAGGAGTGGCCAATATTGACAAATAAGAGTTTCTAGAGCGTCACGTTAACGATATTCAGCCTTTAAACGTGTTAATTCAGGTCTAATTATCAGAAGAATGTGAAATCTCTGTCAAATGAATCACAAAAATGCAGAAATATCACCTTATACTCTCTTTTTGTAGTTTTTTTGTAGTAATTGTTTTTGCAATATTCACGATATTATTACAGTTGGAGACCTACGTCTAAAACCTTAATCTTGTAATATCATTGGACAGTGAATATTTAACCAGCAAATAAATTATAATACATATTTCACTTAAAAGCTCGATTTTTATGAATTGACACCAACAATATTCTAACCCAAACATGTTTTTAATATCATTTTGCATTTCCTTTTTATTCTGAAATGACAAAAACATTCAGATTTTGATTCTGACAAATGTATATTAAGTCTACTCAGTAAAAAGTCACCTTATTCCCTTATTTCAAAGTGTGAAACATATTGTTTTTTACTCTTTTTGTAGAATTTTTAACTATAATGACATTTTTTTCTCAAAAAAATCTTAATCTTTTAATACAATTTTTGTAATCATTGAAATTGGACAGTGAATATTCAACCAGCAGAAACGAATAGAAATAGAATAGAAACTAAAACGTGAACAAAATAAAACATTCAAACACTCTCTAGACGCTTGAGGCCGAGACGTGGGACAACATTTATTATATGTATTACATTTATTACTTTTATTACATGTATTACTTTTATTACTTTTATTACATTTATTACATTTATTACAATTATTACATTATTGCATTTATTACATTTATGACTTTTATTACATGTATTACTTATATTACATTTATGAATTTTATTACATTATTACATTTATTGCATTTATTACTTTTATTACATATATTACTTGTATTACTTTTATTACATTTATTACATTTACTACATTTATTACATTCATTACATTTATTGCATTTATTACATTTATTACATTATTACATGTACTGCATTTATTACATGTGTTACATTTATTGCATTTATTACATTTATTGCATTTACTACATTTATTACATTTATTACATTTATTACTTTTATTACTTTTATTACATATATTACTTTTATTACATTTATTACAATTATTACATTATTGCATTTATTACATTTATTACTTTTATTACATGTGTTACTTTTATTACATTTATGACTTTTATTACATATTACATTTATTGCATGTATTACATTTATATTATTTACTACATTTATTACATTTATTATATGTATTACATTTATTGCATTTATTGCATTTATTACATTATTACATTATTACATTATTACATGTACTGCATTTATTACATATGTTACATTATTGCATTTATTACATGTGTTACATTTGTTACATTATTGCATTTATTACATTTGTTACACTATTACATTTATTACATTTATTGCATGTATTACATTATTGCATTTATTACATTTGTTACATTATTACATTTATTACATTTATTACATTTATTACATTTATTACATTATTACATGTACTGCATTTATTACATGTGTTACATTTATTGCTTTTATTACATTTGTTACATTATTACATTTATTGCATGTATTACATTTACTACATTTATTGCATTTACTACATTTATTACATTTATTACATTTATTACATTTATTACTTTTATTACATTTACTACGTTTATTACATTTCCTTTGTTGTGTTTTTACGCTCCGTTGTTTCTCGCTCGCAGATGAAAAGAGGAAGTCTTCCAGAGACTCGAAGCTCGCCAAGTCCCACCTCCACGGCTCCGCGGAGAGCGTCGGACCAGCCGCACAGTCACATGGTACGGCTCTGATGCACTTTAGAAACACGGAGGACTTCGTTGGTCTCGGCTGAACGTCGAAAACACAGGAACAAAGCTAAAAAAAAAAACGTGTGAAATGCAGGAGAAAGCTCAACTATTACGGCCAAGTAAAGTGTCATCAGGGTGGAAAGAGTACGCCATGTGTACTCAAGTAAAAGTACTGGTAATGTATTCTATTACAAGTGCGAGTACTGCTGCCAATATTTATCTCAGTTAAAAGTAAAAAAGTACATGTAAAAAGTAATTGCTAGTTACTTTTAAACCTTTTTTTTTATATTAATATGAATTTAGATACATGAATGAATTTATGAATCCGTCTGAGCTCTGGCCAATCAGAGCAGGCGATGCAGTGCTGTTGTTTTGGCCAATCGGAGCGGGCGATGCAGTGCTGTTGTTTTGGCCAATCAGAGCAGGCGATGCAGTTCCGTTGTTTTGGCCAATCAGAGTGGGCGATGCAGTGCTGTTGTTTTGGCCAATCGGAGCGGCCGATGCAGTTCTGTTGTTTTGGCCAATCAGAGCGGCCGATGCAGTGCTGTTGTTTTGGCCAATCAGAGCGGCCGATGCTGTTTTGTGTGTTTATTGCTATTCAACTTAAGTTTCCTGAGGGCCAGATTTCTCGGGGGGCCGAGGCCTTTGGGCCTGGGAGGCTACTAACCAGGTCGGAACCAAGACTAACCCAGAATCAAACCAGGTCTAAACCAGGTCCAAACCAGGTCTAAAGCAGAATTAAATAAGGACTAAGACAGAAAAACCAGCAAACCAAGTTTGAACTTGTTTTAAGCCAGAATTAAAAATGGAATAATAATAATATTTGGAAGATGGGTTGCGGGCCGGATCAGATGGTTTGGTGGGCCTGATCTGGCCCCCGGGCCTTAAGTTGAACAGCCCTGGTTTATAGGAATGTGCCGTTCTCAGTCCTCGTTTTGAGTTTAAATGTGACTAATAATTACAATTACATGATTAGAATTTGACTTAAGTACAAGTACAAGTACACGTATACTCAAAAATGTACAGTAATGCCAAAGTATTTGTAATGAGATACTTTCCAGCCCTGAGTGTCAGAGCAGATCCAGTTCAGGTGGATCTGCACCCAACGTCTGAGAGTGTATTTACACACAACTGGTGTGTGTGTGTGTGTGTGTGTGTGTGTGTTCGATTGTTTGTGTGTATGTGTGTGTGTGTTTGTGTGTGTTTGATTGTTTGTTTGATTGTGTGTTTGTTTGTTTGTTTGTTTGTTTGTTTGTTTGCGTGTGTTTGTTTGTGTATGTATGTGTGTGTGGGTGTATATGTATGTGAGTGTGTTTGTTTGTGTATGTATGTGTGTGTGGGTGTATATGTGTGTGTGTGTGTGTTTGTTTGTGTATGTATGTGTGTGTGGGTGTATATGTGTGTGTGTGTGTGTGTTTGTTTGATCGTTTGTGTGGTTATGTCTGTGTCTGTGTGTGTGTGTGTGTATGTATGTATGTGTGAGTGTGTGTGTGTGTGTGTGTGTGTGTGTTTGTTTATGTGTGTATGTGAGTGTGTTTGTTTGTGTGTGTGTTTGTTTCATCGTTTGTGTTTGTTTGTTTGTGTCTGTGTGTGTGTGGTTGTGTATGTGGTGTATGTATGTGTGTGTGTGTGTGTGTGTGTGTTGTTTGTGTGTGTGTAATGTGTGTTTGATCGTTTGAATTGTGTGTTTGTGTGTTTGTAGGCGCGGGCGTCCCATTCTGGAGGAGCGCGCTCAACACAATCGGACACACAGCTCGCAGTCACAGCCCCATGAGCGCAGCTCTGCCCGACGACCGTCTGAACCTCTGCCTCAGGTACACAACACACACAAACACACACACACACATAACACACACACAGCCACACACACACAACCACAGACACATACACAACCACACATACACGCACAACACATAAACACAGCACACACATAACATACACAACACACACACATAGCACACACAACCACACACAACACACAAACACAAGCAACACATAACACACACAACCACACACACGCAACCACAGACACATAAACCACACACACACACACACAACACACAGCAAACACACACAACCACGTAACCAACACAGACACACAACCACAGACACACACACAACACACACAGACACACACAGCACACACACACTGCACACACATAACACACACAACCACACACAACCACACACACACACACACGCACAACACATAAACACAGCACACACATAACATACACAACACACACACAACCACACAACCACACACACAACACACACAAAACACACACACAACCACAAACACACACACACACACATAACACACAACAACAACAACCACACAACACGCACACACAACGTCTGTTGAGGGAAATGAATGAATTTAAACTTACTGTGAACTAAAGACGTGAAGATTATTCAGGAATCATGATTGTTTAGGTCATAAGTTTAAAAAATGTAAGTAAAAGAAAAGTGACAATCTTTGAACTGAATTAGATTTTTTTTTAATTTCAAAAGCAAAATGGAGTTTCTGCTCAGCCTTTCCTCATGAAAGTAACCGTAAATGTAAAGTGCTTATTCATTTTGCCGTTTACGTCAGATTAATCCTCCACAAAGTTTGATTTGATAAAGCAGGTCACATGTCGAGGAGCGGCCAATGCGTCGAGGAGACAAGACGGGGTCGAGACGTCAATAATCGCAAATAATCGTTAAATCGCGTTTATTCTCACAATAATCGTTACACTGACAATTGAAATCGTGACTGAACCGCCGCAGAACATGAACTTGAACTAGTTGTACTAATTTATTACTCATTTATTACTCATTTATTACTCATTTATTACTCATTACTCATTTATTACTCATTTATTACTCATTTATTACTCATTTATTACTCATTTATTACTCATTACTCATTTATTACTCATTTATTACTCATTTATTACTCATTTATTACTCATTTATTACTCATTTATTACTTATTATTCATTTATTACTTATTATTCATTTATTACTTTATGACTTTTTACCACCGCATCACGACCGTTTCCGTTGCCCCCCCAGCGAGCGTCGGCGCCGCAGGTGAGGGCCCTGTACGACTTCACCGCCGAAGAGGGCGACGAGCTGGAGTTCAGAGCCGGAGACATTATCGAGGTTTTGGACCGCAGCGACCCCTCCTGGTGGAAGGGGAAACTGCGGGGGAAGAGCGGCCTGTTCCCCGCCAACTACACCGAGCAGCTGTGACGGAGACGGCGGGTTCCCGAGGGGGGGGCCACGAACGCACCGAGCCCACGTCTGAAGGATGTGATCATGTGGGACTTAGAACGGATGTCCACGCCCACAGGAGAGGGTTATATTTATGTGCAGCGCCAAGCTCCGCCTCCGCCGCGCAAGACTGAAATGTTATACTATTTTAAATTTTGTAAGCTTTTCTGTAATTGGAATTTAACAGCGGCTGCAACTAACGATTATTTTAGAAGGTAAACCATCATCCATTTTTATTTTTAGATTTGTTTCGACTTGTCATATAATTTTAGATATATATATATTTTTAAAGTATTATTATTACTTTTTTTTAATATATATATAAAAAATACACACAGAAACATAATAATAATAATAATAATAATAATAAAATAATAATAGTAATAATAACAATAATAATAATAATAATAATAAAAATACAAATAAATTAATTTTAAAAACACGACAGGACCAAAATAAAAAGTTTAGGCATAAAAAAAAAAAGGTTTAAGGCACATAAAGTCCAAGAGACGTGTCAAACATTTTATTTCTATTGTACATTTGGGACTTCAAATACAATAACAACCGAAGAAAGAATATTTACGAATAAAGTTTATCATTGATGAAATTCAGAAATTGTTTTTTCTTTTTTGACATTTTGATGTTGCTGTCTTTGTTATAAAAAAGGTTTTTTTGTCTAAACCAGACAATCAGACTAAACCAGGACTTAAACTAGGACCTAAACCAGGACTAAACTGGGACCAAACCAGGACAAGAACAGGACTAAACCAGGACAAGAACAGGACCAAACCAGGACAAGAACAGGACCAAACCAGGACTAAACTAGAACCAAACCAGGACAAGAACAGGACCTAAACCAGGACTAAACTAGGACTAAACCAGGACAAGAACAGGACCAAACCAGGACAAGAACAGGACTAAACCAGGACAAGAACAGGACCAAACCAGGACTAAACTAGGACCAAACCAGGACAAGAACAGGACCAAACCAGGACTAAACTAGGACCAAACCAGGGACAAGAACAGGACCAAACAGGACTAAACTAGGACCAAACCAGGACAAGAACAGGACCAAACCAGGACTAAACTAGAACCAAACCAGGACAAGACAGGACCAACCAGGAACAAGAACAGGACCAAAACCAGGACTAAACTAGGACCAAACCAGGACAAGAACAGGACGAAACCAGGACAAGAACAGGACAAACCAGGACAAGAACAGGACAAACCAGGACAAGAAACAGTGACTAAACCAGGACAAGAACAGGGACCAAAACAGGCGACTAAACTGGGACTAAACCAGGACAAGAACAGGACTAAACCAGGACTAAACTAGGACCAAACCAGGACAAGAACAGGACCAAACCAGGACAAGAACAGGACTAAACCAGGACAAAGAACAGGACCTAAACCAGGACAAGAACAGGACTAAACCAGGACTAGAACAGGACCAAACCAGGACTAGAACAGGACCTAAACCAGGACAAGAACAGGACCAAACCAGGATAAGAACAGGACTAAACCAGGCAAGAACAGGACCAAACCAGGACAAGAACAGGACCTAAACCAGGACAAGAACAGGACTAAACTAGGCCAAGAACAGGACCAAAACCAGGACAAGACAGGACCTAACCAGGACAGAACAGGACCCTAAACCAAAGGACCAAGGGAAAAAAAAACAGGACAAACCAGGACAGAACAGGACCAAACCAGGACAAGAACAGGACCAAACCAGGAACAAGAAACAGGACCTAAACCAGGCCAAAGAACAGGACAAACCAGGACAAGAACAGGACCAAACCCAGGACAGAACAGGACTAAACTAGGCCAAGAACAGACCAAACAGGACAGAACAGGACCAAACCAGGACAAGAACAGGACCTAAACCAGGACAAGAACAGGACCTAAACCAGGACAAGAACAGGACCAAGACCAGGACAAGACAGGTCCAAACCAGGACAAGAACAGGTCCAAACCAGGACTAAACTGGGTCCAAACCAGGACAAGAACAGGACCAAACCAGGACAAAGACAGGACCAAACCAGGACAAGAACAGGACCTAAACCAGGACAAGCACAGGACCTAAACCAGGACAAGAACAGGACCTAAACCAGGACAAGAACAGGTCCAAACCAGGACAAGAACAGGACCAAACCAGGACAAGAACAGGACCAAACCAGGACAAGAACAGGACCTAAACCAGGACAAGCACAGGACCTAAACCAGGACAAGAACAGGACCTAAACCAGGACAAGAAAGGTCCAAACCAGGACAAGAAACAGGTCCAAACCAGGACAAGAACAGGACTTAAACCAGGACAAGAACAGGACCAAACCAGGACAAGAACAGGACCTAAACCAGGACAAGAACAGGACCTAAACCAGGACAAGAACAGGTCCAAACCAGGACAAGAAACGGACCTAAACCAGGACAAGAACAAGGTCCAAACCAGGACAAGAACAGGACCAAACCAGGACTAAACTGGGTCCAAACCAGGACAAGAACAGGACCAAACCAGGACTAAACTAAGTCCTAACCAGAACAAGAATAGAACCAAACCAGGGAAATAAACTGGTTCAAACCAGGACAAAACAGGACCAAACCAGGACAAGAACAGGACAAGAACAGGACCTAAACCAGGACAAGAACAGGACAAGAACAGGACCAAACCAGGACAAGAACAGGACCAAACCAGGACAAGAACAGGACCAAAGGCGCCTTATTCCTTAACATTTTTAATCAGCCATGACACAAAAACATGTTAATAAACCATCTCAAACACTGCTGGTAAACGCCTTATAAGTGCTTATAAACGAATCACAAGTTCTTATTAATGCTTTATAAATGTTTGACTCAGGAACCTTTTTTTAAAGCGTAAATAACGATTCAAAACAGAATCTCTACAATGTTCAAAACTCCTCAAAATGGGAAAATAGTGTTGTTACTGAGGAACATACTCGAGTCTCGACACCACATTCGATACCACATTCGATACCACATTCGATACCACATTCGATACCATATTCGATACCACATTCGATACCACATTCGATACCGCGAATAAAAGTTCAAAACCTGCAGTTGTGACCCAGGGTTTACCGTACAAAGTGTTTCATTCTAGCTCCATGTGATTGTTATTATTATGTTTTTTATTAAAGGTGCACTACGCAACTTTTCTGGTGCTTGTTTCCACGTAGGCTTTATTGCTTATCGCACTAGCTCAAGTTACGGGTCGGATCTGTAGAGAAGCAAATCGTTGTTTTTAGAAATAAAACACCCGCGATTGAATAAACGCTAAATAACAACAAAAAAATGCGGCAAATGACATTATATCGCCAGAAAAACACAAGAGAAAGTCACAAATCACTGCTTCAAACGAATAAATTGTAAGTAATTTTCTTTTGAAGTTTTTTGTCATCGTAACTGTGGAAAAACCTGCCATAAAACAGGCTGACGTAACGAACTGTCACTTTAATGAGCCTCACAAGTTCAGTCCGAGGCTATCGCGAGCGCAGGAAGTGGGAGCGGCATGTGGCCCTTCAAAATAAAATCTCTATAGTTTATACGTTATTTTCCAGTCGGAATAAAAAGCAAAACATTAACATTTATAGAAAATGTGGTGTTGACAAATAAGTGGTACAAGTGGTATATTTAGATACAATAGTTCTTTTACCAGGAGTATAAAATAAAATAGTTAAAGAAAATACCTGCAGCAAGAGAAGCGATTGCAGAAAATGAACAAAGTACTTTTATTAACTACTTTGCAGAAACTGTACTTCGTGTGGCACGGTCTTAAAGTGCCCATGACAGGCTTTTACGATTTTCAAAAGTTGACTTTATTTGGTGAGTTTGTACCTGTTGAACATATAAATTATAGTTTTATATGAATTATGGAGGAAACGTTTAAAAATCTGTCGAAAATGACAGGAAGTGACATCACACTAGGAACACTCATGCCAGTCGACATCCTAAAAATAAACTCAACAAAAATAAACTCGCTCTCATGTATTTCTATTTGTAAAAGTAAAAAGATTGACATTAGATGAGTTTTCGCCCAGTGGTTGCCGGGTAATTTCCCAGTGTGATGTCATCAATTGCAAACAGGAAGTGGAATTATAAACCTTTAAAAATGTGCAATTCTGTGACCAGATTTGTATCATTTTCAGCCAAATTCTAAATATATCTCATCTTAACTGCATTTCAGTTCAATGAGTCGTCCGACCTGTAGGGGGCACTTTAAGCTCTTATGTTGAGTTTGCATGTTCTCCACGTGTTTGTCAAGGTTTCCACTGAAAGCATGTGCTCATGGGAACAAGACTCATTTGGAAAACCTCCTCCAGATCTGCAGAAAGGTTTAAGTAAATTAAAAACGTTTAAAAATGCAAAGCCCCAATGTGTAAGTTTGACCTCGTTAAAGCCTTAATTTAAATACGGGTTGATTTTATTGCTGAATTATTGCTTTAACCACTCTATCTCTAGTATTTTTATCCCTTCACAAAAATACATGCTTAATATATCATCCGAAAGTAAGTAAATAAGTAAGTCAGTGGAGTTTTATCTATAAAACACATTTAAAAACTTTACAATGGCCTAAAGTGCTGTGCAAAGAAAATTTAAATACAATAAAACATGTAAAAAACAAGTAAAATAACGCTAAAATGTTCTGCTCATTTTGTGCTAAAAGCCTTTGTAAATAAAAAGGTTTTTAACAAAGATTTGGCTGTTCTAATGTCCAGAGGAACATTTTTATTTTATTTTTCATTTTATTTTTAGAGATCACATTTCTTTTTCCACTGAGACTTGGCCAAGAGGCGAGAGATGTCTAAAACGTGTCAAATATCCAGAATAACGTCTGCACATGTCACATTTTCACTCCTTTGGCGGCTGCAGAGAGTTTGGGACGTTGTGCCAGGCTCAGGTGGACCCAAGGTCTCGTGCCAAGGCGTTCCCGCGTTCCTGTGACTCTAAGTATTACAAAACGCAGTGAAAACCAGGCGCTTCCACGTTACTTTGAACTGACCTTTTGTAAACTATTGTTATTCCTCCGACACCCGGCCCCCGGAGAGACAAACCGGGAGCTGACACAATGAAGCCTCTGTGTCCGTGTTTGCTGAACTCGTCTGGAGCTGAAGAAGATCAAGACCCTGCGACTCAAACAAGCTTTGTCTCTCACGCGCTCAGAACGAGGCAGGTTTTTTCAGCCTTTGGGGGGCTTTGGGGCTGAAAACGTCGACTTCACGCGGTCATTTTTACAGTTTCTTTGAAAAAGACGGAATGTACTTTTCATCCAGAGGGAAAATAATGAACTTTACACCCATGAAATACTACATTTGAACAGATGTAGTTTGGAGTTACTTTTTCAAATACATTTCACCAAGAAAACTTAAGATAAAAATAGACCAAAAGGCCTGTGGTGTTTCCAGGTTCTGCCCTCTGATTCTTCATTGTTAGCGGTTCATTTGCATACAGAACATCTCTACGGTCCTGATTTAAAGCCAGTTGGTTCTTATGCAAGACCTCATTTAAACTGGGATTAGATCTGGTTTCATCCTGTCCCGGCTCAGAGCCTATGAGTATAAAAATAAAAGCTCGAATGAGGCTTTTCTGACACTGAGGTTTTATGTGAAAAGCCTTTGATAAAGTCACAATGACACAATGATTAACCACCATAATCATATTAAAGATTCACATTCACAACAAGTGCCTTTGCGTCCACACCACGTGTCCACACCACGTGTCCACGTGGGGTTTGCGGGTTTAAGTGCCTTAAAGGAAGGACAAACATCACGTCGGCATGAAACGTTTTTCATGACAAAGTTCGGACTGGTTTATTATGAAAAGCACAGCGCGTAGCCCCGCCCCCGGGGCTACCTGAGCCCCGCGCGCACCTGACGCACGGGCAGACGCACAGGTAGAGCACAGGCTGACGTACAGAGCTCTGGACAGGGTCAGAACAGGAGCAGAACCAGCGCGAGGCCATGGCGGAGTCTCAGCTCACGGTGATGGATGACGAGCACGTGAACGAGAAGATCCCGGAGTCACGGCCCGAGTTTTACTACAGCGAGGAGCAGAGAGCGGCTCTGGAGCAGCTGCTGCGGAACGGAGACGGCGCCTTCAAGACGCGCCTCAAAGAAGACAACATAAAGGACTTCCTGTCCGCGCGAGAGGTCAAGACGCTGCAGAAGAGCTTCCACGAGTACGACACGGACAGTGACGGCGAGGCCGCGGCGCACGAGCGCTCCAAAGGCGCCAGCAGCGCAGACTCGGGGGTCCACTCCACATACTGGCCGGAGATGTCCGACACCGAGGTCCCGGCGCTGGACCTGGGCTGGCCCGGCAGCAGCGGGCTGTACAAGGGGGTGACGCGCGTGCACGTGTACACGCACCCGCCCAAAGAGCCCGGACCCCACATCAAGCAGGTGGTCCGCAAACTCATCCAGGACGCGCACAAGGTACGCGCGCAGGCGCCGCGGCGGGACCGGACACGGTCACGAGTCCGGATGCTCTTTATTTACTTTCACTTGAAGTTTCTATCACCTGTCATCACCATGGTCGTCAGGGGCTGCCCGTGACCTTTCACCTTTCTAAGCTCACAGCTGCTGTAGCACTGGCTCTGGCTTTATGTTCTATTCCACACATTTATGTTCTATTCCACACATTTATGTTCTATTCCGCACATTTATGTTCTATTCCACACATTTATGTTCTATTCCACACATGTTCTATTCCACACATGTTCTATTCCGCACATTTATGTTCTATTCCGCCACATTTAATGTTCTATTCCCACATTTATGTTCTATTCCACATTTATGTTTCTTTCATTTAGTTCTATTCCACACATTTATGTTCTATTCCGCACATTTATGTTCTATTCACCATGTTATCCACATTATGTTCTATTCCACACATGTTTCTATTCCACACATGTTCTATTCCACATCATTTATGTTCTATTCCGCACAATTTATGTTTCTATTCCACACAATGTTCTATTCCCGCACAATTTAATGTTCTATTCTCGACATTTATGTTCTATTCCACACATTTATGTTCTATTCCACACATTTATGTTCTATTCCACACATTTATGTTCTATTCCACACATTTATGTTCTATTCCACACATGTTCTATTCCACACATGTTCTATTCCACACATTTATGTTCTATTCCGCACGAGTCAAGTGTCACATCTGCCTTAACAGTTTAAGTACTTTTTGAAGCGTCCCTCAGTTATTGGTGGTAAAAGACATTCTTTGGAGACAAAGAGCAGCTCTCAAACCTTGAGCTTAGGAAAAGTGAGGTCACGTTTAGCCCGTTGAGACGTTGTGCCCACCTTTCAAGCCGAATCACCTCTGGAAAGCCTTATCAGGCGCTTCTCACACTCACTGACCTACTTGAGCCAATCGCCGTCAATTGTCTGAAACGGTGATTGCGTTTGGCCCCCGAGGGTCAGGTGACTGCAGTGAGCGGGACGAGACGGTGACCATCTCCAAAGCTGTCATGGAAACTGAATGTGAAGTGAAATCGCTCTCTCAAATATACAAATACTTCCACTTGAAAATGCAGTAGAAGGTCTGCTGTTTGGTGGGAAATATTTGTAAGATTTTTCTGTACAACTGCTTAAATAGTACAAGACTTGCATGTGTTTGTAGAAGTTTAAACTACAGGACGATAGGTTGCACTTTGCTCTACAGAAAGCCAAAGTAAAACGTTTCAGAACCATTTTGTCTTTTTAAGGATTTACATCGGACAACGGCAAAAAGCGGTGACTTGGCTGACGATTTGGGAGTGAACCATGAGTTAAACGTGATACTTTCACATGTAAATACGCGAGTACATCGTTGTTTTGATGTTTTGAATGAACTCTCCTGCCGCTTGGGCCGAACGCACGATCAGAAGTAAAGAACGGGCCGAGAATGTCTTCAGATTAACAGTACCGCTGCTGTTTAAGGTCCTGTCCGATACGTCGAATGGCATTTTGGGATATTTTTATTGAACAGTGTGTTGTGTGTGTGTGTTTTGTAACCCGTAAATGCGATGCAAGAGAGTGTGTGTGTGTGTATTTGAAGTGAGTCATCGTGCCTTCTCCCGTGCAAATAATTACAGAGCATTAAACTGTGGATGGGCAGGTCGCGACGAGCTTCACGCATCTGCAGCTGAGAAGGAAATATAAAGTGAAAAGAAGCCAAATAAGGCATTCCGCTTGTCTTGGCCAGATTCAGTGTCGTTCACTTCCAAAAAAAAGTGCAGAGTCAAGCGATCGGACCAGAGTTACTGTTACTATGAGCGATAATTCATGTGTAATAGCTTTTAAATGGAATTATGTTGTTGTATTATTATTCTTATTTCAGGCAGGAGAGACACTAATAAATGAGACTTCACACACGTTCACACTTGCACTTGTTTGGTCCAGGCTTGAGCCCAGTTTAGCTCTGATGTAGACTTGGTTTGGTCCCGTTTTTAGTATAGTTCCAGGTTTAGTCCGGGTTTAGTCCCAGTCTTAATGTGGGGTTTGTTAAGACTTCGGCCGCGTTCCACATTTGGCGTTATTTTGTCCTAAATTGAACCCGTTTTCAGTGCTGATCTGGACTTGGTTCGGTCCTGTTCTGGTCCTTCTTTGGTCCTTATCTAGTCCAGGTTTAGTTTTGGGTTTAGTCTCGAGCTGTGAATCCACAAACTTCATCGATCCGCACGGGAAATGACTTGGACACAGTAGCTGACACTTTCAAACATAATAACGAATAAATAAGGTCCAAATGAGTGAGTTTAATGTAAATAAACGTGTTGTGTTTCTGCTTTTACGATCAGTTTGGATGTAGGAAGTAAGTTTGGCTGTTGTAGGATGTTTGGAAATGTGTTTCTTTTTAATATTAAAGGGTCTCTGGTGGAGTGAGACAAGGTAAAAGCCCCCTCGTCTCTGTTGATGTTCCGTGCGCTACAGGAACACTCATTCAGAAGCGCAAACAGCAGGTGAAAAGCAAAGAAAAAACACAAAAGAACACAACCAAAACAGAAACGGGAGTCACGGAACAAAGTACAAAGAGCACTATGGGAAATCATAACAATAAATCATAGCTTTTCTATTTACTTCTGTCTTGTTTGAAGAATACACAAGTTAAAGTTTTGTGGTTAAAAAGTCAAACGGTGCGGAAAGATGAAAGGGCAGGACTTTTTTCCCTTTTTTTTTTATCAGCTCTCCTGGGAATGTTTTGTTGTTGTTGTTGTTGTTGTTGTTGTTGGTTTAAAATAAAATCAGAATTTCTATCATTCAGATTTTTGGGCAGTTCATCACATTTGAATAGAATTGGCCTTCAATGGTTTCAGATCGTCAATACTTTTTGATTTGTTTAAAAAAAATAAAGCCAAAAGGAAAATTGTAATTGATACATATTCATTCATATATTAGTTTGAAATGAATCCTTTTTCATTTGAATTTTTTTTTTTAAAAGAAGAAAATTGTGATTGATGAGTATTCAAGTATTTTTTGTAAGTTTCTTTTGCTGAATTGCCCATTATTACTGCAAAGCAAAAATGTTGGCATTATCGTTTTGGGTGCGTTCACTGCGTCAAAACTGGAACTTAAACCAGGATTTAACCTAGACTAAACAAGGACTATAACAGGGCCAAACCAAGTCCACACCGGGACTGAAATGTGCTTAATTTAGCACCAAATTACGACAAGTCTGAACCCTCCGTATAGCTGTGTGGACTTGTTGACTCGTCTACTTTTCTTTTTTGTCCACGTCAGGTTTAATTTACTTGCTTATTAATCAGTAAACCTGAGTTTGAGTTTTAACAGCCGTCCAACCTCCTTTGTCCCGCTTAATTGCACCTGAGTTACGAGACGTTTTCTCCTTCTCTGTTTGGACAAATTGGAAAAGCTAGATTCTGTTGTACTTTATCTGCTCTGAATTTGCATACAAACCACAGATGTTGCTAGCTTGCCAACTGCGCGCGGGTTTAAGGTTGTTGTTGGTTCAGGTGTGCAACACGGTTAGTCCTGTTATTATTAAAGACTTGGTATTGTTCCGTCACGGTTTTGTTATGCAAGACCTGGTTTAGTCTTGGAATATTCCCTGTTTGGTCAGATTTTCATTTTTTAAATTTAAATTGATGTATTTTAATTTATTTTAATGTATTTTAATTTATTATGATTTATTTTAATTTATTTTAATTTATTTATTATTAATATTATTTTTCTTTTTTTAATTAAAACCAGGTGATGTCCAATTTGAATGATTTACGGTACTTTTAAACATGTTTTAATCTATTGAATTAGGTGGCGCAGACTAAAGGTTGGAAATTGTGTCAAATTAAAGAATGCACTGTAACTTTTCAGGTGGGGTTAGTTACCTGCTCGTCTCTAGGGCTGCAATAATTAATCGGAATGATTGTGATTAACCAGCTATTAAAATAATGTTAACCAGACCATAAAACAAGACATTCATAACAAAGAAAGTGGCATCATTTAAAGCAGAACTAAGTAACATTTTCACCTTATTGAATGTATTTTCGGGTCTCAGTGATGGTAAAATATCTGTTTTCGGTCCGACGTCGCCCCCTGCAGTTTCTGAGCGGAAAACCAGCCTTACCCGAAAACAACCCTCCTGAGAAACCCTGGCTCTTTGTTTTGGTCTGGCAATGTTCAATGTTTTTGTGATTATACTTGTCTTATTATGAGAATGCTTTTTTTTCTCACTGAGCTGCCGGGTACCCACAGGCCGAGAGCATTCTGTGCCCTCTGAGCTGGCCCTCGGAGCTGGTGGGCACCTCTTGTGCTCTGTTGTCGTGTTCTGATCACCAAAGAGCAGGTACTGATCCGTGTGTGTGGGTTTCCTATAAACTTCTGTCTGGAGCTTCTTCTCCTCTGATAGTGGAACAATCAAGAAAGGCCAAGCGGTTCTCCTTTGCATCTTCTCGTGTAAACCTGATATGACGGTCCGTTGCATTGATGTGCTCTGAGAAGGCTTCCAGCTCTTGTTTCTTAATTGTCATAAAAGTGTCATCCACGTAACGGTACCAAAGACTTGGAGCAATGCCTGAAAGGAGGTCAGTGCCTTCTTCTCAAAATGCTCCATGTACAAGTTGGCCACTATGGGAGAGATGGGCGAGCCCATGGCACAGCCGTGAATCTGTCTGTAAAAATGTCCCCGGAACTGAAAGTATGTGGTGTTCAGACAGAGGTCTAGTAGTTTGCAGATGTGTTCAGGTGGTCCTTTCCTGTAAGGCGGTGAATCCAAGGATTGTGCGATTTCAGCACTTCTGGAGAAATTAGAGGAGCGCAAAGATAGATTTAAGAAGTGGATTGCATCTCCAAACTCCACTGCTGCTGCTGCTAGATTTGTTGCAACCCGGGACACAACAAAGCGTGAAAGACCGTTCAGCGATGGTCAGTACATGAACGATTCTCCTCAAAGACAGTGAAGGAAAGAGACATGAAAATGGCAGGAAACATCATCAATCGGCAAATCAAGGACATTAATTCAGCTCCGGCACACTCGAGTGCCTGTGACGAGTCTGTGACGCGATATCGAACAGAACGCTGTGTGTAAACTCTGAAGAAATAATCACATTTATAATTGCAGGCCGTGTTCAATTCCACTGTTGCCCAAATATGGGGGGAAAGAGGAGAGGAGTGGATTGTTATTGAGGTTTGAGGAGAACTGCGTTTTTGTTTTTTTCCGTTGTCACGTGGTGCGTCATCTCTCCAGGGGGCGCTGCAGGGAAAATACATATTTAATCAGGAATGCTCATTATGTATTTGTAGCCTGGTCATTTTGAGTAGGCTAATATAGCTAATCTACACTTGCAGCCTGTGTTCCCTTCATATACGGCTCATATCAGGCTTTGAATTGTTTGCGGCTCCAGACACATTTGTTTTTTGTCTTTTTGGTCCGAAATGGCTCTTTGGACATTAAAGGTTGCCGACCCCCGTCCTGACCGCTGCGACTGCCTCAGAGGTCGCAATGCAGGTGAAGAGGGACGCAGCATCATGTGAGACCATCAGGTCAACCAGGGCCAACTGGAGATGTTTCTTTGTCCACAAAAGTGTGTGTGTTTTCCACATGATGTTCCGAGTTCTCCACCAGTGGTGCCAAGATGGTGGTTAAATGCTTGGCCTCATTGTACGTGATGGAATCGGAGCTGCACACAATGGGTCTGAGTGGAACATTCTCTTTGTGAATGAATGAAATGGCTTCTTAATTTCTGTGTGTTTTTCCTCTGACTCTTGAAATAAAGGCTTGTTCTGATCGTAACCTTTGGCCTCAAACCTCAGCGTTACCCGGGGCACGGGCCGGGGCACGGGCCGGGGCACGGGCCACATGCCGGGGCACGGGCCGGGGCACGGGCCGGGGCACGGGCCGGGGCACAGGCCGGGGCACGGGCCGGGGCACGGGCCGGGGCACGGGCCGGGGCACGGGCCGGGGCACGGGCCGGGGCACAGGCCGGGGCACAGATTATGTTAAGATTCATTTTCTGATGTTTGGACCTGTGCAAACGGTTTCAATTGAATAAGTTCCGTTTTTCACGTTTCGCAGGCAGTAAAAATCAGGCACCACGCAATTAACATGAATAGTAAACATACTTGAACTAGAACATTCTCCTTAGAACATTGTACTTTGCCTGACTAGAACCAGGAAGTAGGATCACATTAGTGTGCTCAGGTCTCTGGACTGGCTTCAGGCTCAGAGAATAGTCCCAGAGTCAGGACTAAACATGGACCGGCCTCCTGCTGGTGCCAGAGTCAGGACTAAACATGGACCGGCCGACCGGCCTGCCTGCTGGTTGCCAGAGTTCAGGACTAACATGGACGGCCTCCTGCGCTGGTGCGCAGAGTCCAGGACTAAACATGACCGGCCTCTCTGCTGGTGCCAGAGTCAGGACTAAACATGGACGGGCCTCCTGCTGGTGCCAGAGTCAAGGACTAAACATGGACCGGCCTCCTGCTGGTGCCAGAGTCAGGACTAAACATGGACCGGCCTCTGCTGGTGCACCAGAGTCAGGACTAAACATGGACCGGCCCTCCTGCTGGTGCCAGAGTCAGGACTAAACATGGACCGGCCTCCTGCTGGTGCAGAGTCAGGACTAAACATGGCCGGCCTCCTGCTGGTGCCAGAAGTCAGGACTAACAATGGGCCGGCCTCCTGTAAATGTTACGATGATTATTTATGTTTTTATATTCTAACTACTACTACTCAACTACATAATACAACTACAAATACTACTTTTCCTCCTCCTTATACTTACTACTTCAACTACAAGTATGACTACAACGACTTGGAATCAAATATATTATCTTCTAAAAAGTACATTGGGAATCGGCAGTGAGCGCTGATCCAGGAACAGCTGAGGTTTGAGGGTTTGAGGAGGGGCCAACTCGCGATTGGCTTAGCAGTCGACTCGTTAGCCACTCATTGTCAGTCAACTCCGCAAATATTATTTCCTGCATTGCGACTTTTTAGAGACATTTTTAACCGAATGAAGGTTGAAATCTGGCGACTGAAGGGCGTTATTTTAGGTGTTTTTGGGTGAAAAATAGTGTTGTGACATTTTATCTGTTATAAAGGTTATTTTTGTACGTGTTGTTTCAGTCCGTACGGTCCAGACCTCGTCAATGGACTCCTACTTTTGGGTCGACGTTCGTACCGATACAAATGGCCGTGCAACTTCTGTATCGATCCGGAAGAAGAACTAGGTCGTCTGAAAGTGCGCGTTGATCATAGTATTACGGTTTAACTGCTCTAAAAGGAAACGTACACCACTTCAACCACTTTATACCACTTTGCTTTTCTTCGTTTTCATTTTTCCGATGTGCGTCTATGATCCGGGCCTCCCGCTGTGCGCTGCGATGATGGACAAGAAAAGAATCCTACTTTTGGTCTATTTTCTATAAGCGCCTGAAGAAAAGAAAACTATGTCAAATGTCAAATGTACGTGTGGCGAAGTCAGAAGGAGGTCCTTACACGCGTTTGACTGAGTAATTTGGCAGGTGGTTGAATCAGACGGGAAGTTAGAGGTTTTGTCCTGGTTTTGTCCTGCGTTTTTTGTCCTGGTTTTGTCTGGTTTTGTCCTGGTTTTGTTCCTGGTTTTGTTCCTGGTTTTGTCTGGTTTGTCCTGGTTTGGTCCTGGTTTTGTCCTGGTTTTGTGGCGGCTCTTGATTCTGAGCATGGCAGTGGTCAATATCAGAGGTTCTTTAGCTCTGGTTTAGCTCTGGTTTAGCTCTGGTTTAGCTCTGGTTTAGCTTCTGGTTTAGGTCTCTGGTTTTTCAAAAGGTTTAGACCTGGTTTTGTCAATGGTTTTGTGCTGGCTCTGGTTCCGCGGTCTGAAGTGGTCAGTATCAGAAGTGCTTTAGTCCTGTCTAGAGCTTTTAGTCTGGTCTAGAGCTGTTTAGTCCTGGTCTAAGAGCTGTTTTAGTCCTGGTCCTAGAGCTGTTTAGTCCTGGTCTAGAGCTGTTTAGTCCTGGTGAGCTTTAAGCTGTCTAGAAGCTGTTTAGTCCTGGTTTAGAGCTGTTTAGTCTCTGTGTTAGAGCTGTTTAGTGCCTGGTCTAGAGCTTGTTTTAGTCCTGGTCTAGAGCTGTTTTAGTCCTGGTCTAGAAGCTGTTTAGTCCTGGTCTAGAGCTGTTTTAGTCCTGGTTTTAACCGTTCAAGAGCTGTTTAGTCCTGGTTTAGACCCGGTTCAGTCTTGGTTTGGTGCAGCTCTGGTTCCCGGTCTGTGGTGGTCAACATCTAAGTTCTACGGAGGGAACACACTGAATTTCCCACAACAATATAAACTTGGCATTGAAAAACCCAAACAAATTTGAATATAATTAAGATTTGTCGCGTGGATTACGTTGTCATCCTTCACTGTATTATATGAGGCTTTAACAAGTCCATTTCAAGGTGTATTTTTCACTGTGATTGATGTCATTGCTCTCCGTGCCAGGTCAAAATCCAGTGCATTCTGGGCTCGGTGCCAACGTTCACCCACTTTAACTGGAAATGAAAGGACGGTCACATGTTTTTGAGGAAAGACCGAATGACAGACAAAGGTCGAGACGGTTGCAAGCAAAACCCTGAACATTTAAGCTCAACCTGCACCCACAGCTGTTTTATTGTTTCATTCCATCAACTTGCATTCAAAGCTTCATTTTGGACATTGAAACTTCCATTCTTTTCATTCCAAACCTGATTTATTACAGTTTCACATCCAACAAAATTAGGCGGAATTTGAATTTTTTACACCATTTGTCTGTTGTCTTGTTCATTCAAATACTTAATAAGATAACTGTATTATGTTTGATCTAATGTGTCAACAAAAAAATACATATATCAGATTTGTCCCCCATAGAAATAGTAGTAAATATGACAATACTGTATTTATCGTGTCTTTTTTCAACTGAACATGGAAATATCGGAGTAATATTTAGAGGCAAGACATGAGTAAAATGTGTTTATTAATTCATGCGCGGCAGCTGATGTTGCAGGGCAGTGATGCAAACGTCAGGTAAAGAACACAAGACTCAGCGTTTTCGTTTGCCAGGAAGAACGAGTTGGGCCTGAACCCGTAAACGCCTCGGGCCTTTTCTGAATCCTATCTTTGTGATGGTAATTACGTTCAGTGGGCGTGGCCGATCTCTTTAACGGTCGTGGGATTTCAAAGACAGACTCGAGAGGAACTTCCGTGTGTTTTTGTTGTTGTTGTTTTTTTCAAATGATGGAGCGTCACGATCGTCACTGCGCAGGCCAGTCTGACGTGTCGGGTCAGGTACGGACGCGCCAACGAGACTCGACCAAAGCGAGGATTTAAACGTGTCAGAAACCGTTAAAACTGTTGGGATAAACCTGTGCGACCCGAATGAGAACATAAATATGATAAGCCGCAGCATTAAACATTTAGCAGTGTCACAATTTATCAAAACACTATATTTGCTCACACTATTCTGTAGATTGAAGCATTGATCAGAGAGATGCACTGCAATTTTTAATGCAAGGGAAAAGAATTTAGATTCTACAGTAATAATTAGTAAACATAAACACATGAAGCACTTTTTTTGTCAACTCAAAGACGCTTTACAATACAAGAAACAAGTGAAAAGAGTGTTTTAATTAAAATGGTAATTTCATAATAAACATCAATACTATAAACTAAATTAAAATAAAATATAATCAACTGAGATGGACAAAACGAGAAACTAAAATGACAAATGAAAATGTATATATATAATAATGTATACAATTATATATATATATCAAATACATATATTATTAATATTAATAATAATAATAATAATAATAATAATAATAATAATAATAATAATTCAATAATAACAATAATGCATTATTTCATCAATAAAAAATTAATTTAATGAATGAAAATAAATACACATTGAAATACTGGTGTTGTTTTCGTTTTTTATTGAAGAGTAGTTGTTGGAAAACACATTTTCAACACAAAATAATTCTAAATTCTATGTTAAATTCTAAGTTAAAGGATTCTAAATAAATATGCCCAATTGTTCTGATAAACCACATTCTGTTTTCATACACAGGTTTATCTTTTCTAAATCTACACAGCTAAAACAACGTATTAAATAGAAAATACCTATAAATAACCTCCATTTCCAAACTTAAACTACTCAAACGTCCCACATTATTATCACCGTTGTCCGCGACGACAAACGGACCAAACAAACTACAAAACTACAACTCGCCCAGTACGAAACCTGCACAGACTCCACAACAGGAGATGCATCACGGGCCTCGCTGACATCGACGCACACATTGTTCATCAGAAACAGAAAATCAGCACACACCGGTCGCACAGTTCGGGTCGGAGGTCACGGAGGTCATGCTGTCAAAGATCTCAGCTTCCCGGCATCTCAGCACCTCTCCATCCTCGACGGTCCATGCGTACTCCTCTAACCCAGAAGGTTACACAGCTTCCTCCTAACTGCAGTAACTAAAACATAAACAAATACTATCACGAACTGGAAAGACAGAAGGAGAATAGCAATCATCCACTGGTGTAACTTCCTGACAAACCACTGCAGATTATTGTGAGAAAAAACATCGCGATTCAACAATTATTCATGATACATTTTGTGCTTCTCCATTGGGATGTACATGTATGTTCCCACTCTTCATCCGTTATAACACAATTTTCCTTCCTTTTTCACATTTAGTTTGTATATATCTAGCAGACATTTTTGTTAAAATCAGTAATTCATTTGTAGTTTTGAGATGATTTCGCTAATAATCTTGACATTCCTGCACTGCAAATTTGAAAAACTTTAAAACAACAGCATAGTTTAATTTGAAATCACCTGGTCCTAATTCTTAAGATTTATACAAAGCTGACACTAACATTATCTTATATTACTTTGTATATTTTATATTGTTTTGACTTACTTTTATTTGGTTTGTACATATTTATTTATTTATTTATTATTCTTTTTTTTTACATATTTTACTTGTGCTTGTTTTGTATTCTGCGCAGCACTTTGGAGACTTTGTGTTGGTAAAATGTGCAAATAAAGTTGGATTGGATTGGATAGAGATGCACAAAAATCAATTCAAAAAAATAATGTAAAAATCCATACCGATTTCGATACCACATTTGTAATAAAACCCCAATTTTTGTATACATTAGAATGATTTACAACAGAATTATTTACTACACACACACACACATTACCTGGGTGGTTTTATCCTGACTTTTGAGGATTGTTGATCGTCAAACTTTATTACCTTTTGATGGAACACACATTTTCAAACCAAAATGATTCCCTAGTTCTGTGCATGTTACAGTCGTTCTGATCGATCAAGATTATGAAACTATTCAAGAAAGATCCTTGTCCAATTTACAAAAAAAATAAAAAAAAATAAAAAAAATCAAGCATCGACTCAAACTAGTTTTGGTATCAAGCGTTTTTCTGACAATCCATCGTATTAATTTTCGATGGCATAATTGAAACATTCGCTTATTCAACTGAACCAATTTGCTTTTCTGGGTTGTCCGTTGAGAATGTCTGGCAAATGCCCATGACCCAGTTTTCACCTTTTGCTCTGGAAGCGAATCGGCTCGAGAACAACTGGTAAAACCTCCTCGTCGGCTACTGATGGTGCGGTCGGGTTTGCATACAAACAGACAGAACTATCTATCACACAAACACATTTCTCCGTGCCGTTTGCAACGTGACACTTTTATATAGAGCCTGTAAAATTTCATTACCTCTTTGATTTGCTGCCCCTGGACGTTAAGACGGTAAACAAATAGAAGGAGATAAGACGGCGCACAACGTGTCTGCCGCAATGACTCACGGCTAATGTTTACGGCCCTCTGTCGGCTCCGTGGAGTTCCAGAGAACGAGTACAAATAAACGTTTTCTATTCTATAATTACTGTCATGAAAACATCTACATAGAACGTCATCGATATGTTTTTGGAGCAAGTTTATTTGAACTGCATTTTTTTTTTTTTACACGGCACAAAAGTCATGTTTTCATCTTGTGTTCGGGTTCTCAAGGCCGTTATCCAATCAGAAAGCAAGACGAGAGCCTGACTGTACTTTACAATGCAGCTCATAAATATTGGACAGAATTTCTGACATCACCATCCCACTCGATTTCAGAGCTATGTGTTTGGGCCTCAGAACTCCTGCCGTGGACAGCATAGATGGATACCTTTTTGAACGTTACAGATCCATGGATAAATGGACACAAACTGCACCGTCGGTTAAGGACTGGGCCAACATCATGATCGACAATTGAAAAATGAAAAAAATCACGTGGGCTCAAATTGAAAATGGAAATTTGTGCGCCTTCACTCTCTTTTTCTTTGGATGCCACACCTTCCCAAATTGGAATTTTCCATTTTACATAATTTATTTCTCTCTGGTCTTGCCTTGTTTGTTTTTTGTTTGTTTTTTTGGTGTTTTTTGTTGTTTTTTGTTGTTTTATTTATGCTTTTTTTTTTTTTCAATGTGGTCAAATCAATAGCTTTTCAAGGATATTGATTCATTTATTTTTTGCATTATCCTATTATCGACAAATAGCATGACAATCTATCAGAAGTGTGACAAAATAAGTTTATAAATGAGACTGGGGTTCAAGTATTGCACAAAACGTGAATGGACTGTAGAGAAAAAACATCAGCACGACATCATTTTTGTAAAACTCAAATATGATTTACAACACGAGAGACAAAGTAAAAAGACAACGCAGTTTGTACAATTTGTTTTGTTGTGCTTGTTTTCAAAATGTATGAGAAAATAGAACGACAAAAACGAAGCAACAACACAGCAACCACAGAAAAAAACCAACGACACAAAAACACACAAAGAACGAGCTGGACCAGGTAGAGCAAGTAAAGGAGTAAAATAAGGGAGTGGCATCAGGAAAAAAAATTATGTATGTTTATTAATTTTCAATTTATTTTGTGTTTATGTTTTATTTATTTATTTATTATTATTATTATTATTATTATTATTATTATTATTATTATTATTATTATTATTATTATTATTATTATTATTATTATTATTATTATTATTTTTTATGAATATTATCATCATATTTTTTCTCTTTTTTTAATCATTTAAAAAAGAAAAAAACGTTTTATTCTTTTTGGATTTTTAAAATATTATTATTATTATTTATTTATCGCGGATACAAGCGGTCGAAATGAGTTTCCTCCGCAGGGTGGCTGGGCGCTCCCTTAGAGATAGGGTGAGGAGCTCAGTCACACGGGAGGAGCTCGGCGTAGAGCCGCTGCTCCTCCACGTTGAGAGAGCCAGCTGAGGTGGCTCGGGCATCTGTTCCGGATGCCTCCTGGACGCCTCCCGAGGGAGGTGTTTCGGGCATGTCCACCGGGAGGAGGCCCCGGGGAAGACCCAGGACACGCTGGAGGGACTATGTCTCTCGGCTGGCCTGGGAACGCCTCGGGATCCCCCCGGAGGAGTTGGAGGAAGTGTCTGGGGAAAAGGAAGTCTGGGAGTCCCTGCTTAGACTGCTGCCCCCGCGACCCGGCCCCGGATAAAGCGGAAGAAGATGGATGGATGGATTATTTATTTATATTTTTGGTATCTGGGAATTGATTTATTTTTTTTACAATCCAGCACCAGTCCAATCTTATTAAGTTCCTATAACAGATCAAATCTTCATCCTCTTTGTCTTTCATGGCTGAACCTGAAGCCTGTATCAATGTCAATATAATGGATAATGTTGTTTCAGGTGCTGGCGATCGCGATGGACCTGCTGACGGACCTGCAGATCCTCCAGGACCTGTTGGACGCCTCGTCGCGGCGCTCGGTGGCTGTTTACATCGTCCTGGACGCGGCGGGAGTTCCTCACTTCCTCGACATGTGCTCCAGGCTGCAGATCAACGCCGTGCACCTGAGGGTGAGACGCCGTGAGGGCTTTAGTTCAGGGTTTCCCATAGAGATGCTTGAGATCTTTTCAATCTCACTCAATCGCAAATGTATCTCATTTATTTGGAGAATATGAGTCACTTGTTGGCTTCATTTAATCTTCAAGCAGTTTAGTTACATTCACAGACAATTCAAGAAGGATTTTGTTCTATATCAATGTTGTTTTTAGACTGTGGCGGAGAAGGACTATTGTTTCTCAAATGATGGTACGTGAGATCCTCTGAAGTGCTAATAGTTCTAATTTGGTTAGTTTAGACTCAATTTCATCCACGTTCTGGACTTCCTTTAGGTCATTTCTCAGTTAGAACGACTGTAACAAAGGTATAGGACCTGGAGTTGTCCTCAGATGGACCTGATTTAAATCTGGTGCTACGCGGAAAGCCTTTTATCTTCTTCTGTGGCACGTGAAAAGTTTGAGAAACCAACATATTATCCTCGTTTAATGGGAGACGTTTGGATATTTATTTGATATAGACGGATAAAACAGACATTTTCAATGCTGGGATCATAGTGTTTAGCCATGACCTTTTTGTAACAGGCAGTAAAATAAATTAAACCTCATGAAAAATGCAAAATATTACACAGATAAACAAACTAATAAGCTAACTAATAACTAATAACTAATAACTAATAACTAAACAAGCAAACTTGACTTGAAATCAATGACTATAGTTGAAGACCTGGAGAAACATTCCTGTGGCCGCGTTCATTCTGTGTCATCCATTTCTGCTGCTAAAAAGTACATCCAAAGGGTATCCATCTATTGTTTCCATTGCAGGAGTTGCACGTCCCAGATACACATTTAAATAGGTCAAAAATAGAAAAGAAATCGAAAGCTAAAAAACCTTCCTATTTTCAGTCAAAATGACCCTTCTGGGATGAGTCTAGACTAGAGCATTTATATGTATTCCACTTAAACTTTTAACTAAATCTCCTTTTTAGTGTTATTGGTGCCCGCTTTGAAATGGAAATAGACAAAACATATGCCCATGCTGTCTTTTAGTTAGTATTTCACCTGACAATGACGGTCCGCAAACCGGCGGCAACAGGAACCTCATGTAGGGCACCTTTTTAAAAAGTGTAAGTAAACACTGGCCTAGATTAGAGGCACAGATGTTATTCCACCTGCACTTGTGACACAGCTTATCTCCTGTTAGCTTCGGTTAGCGACTCTGAGGCTAGCTCCACTGTGTCACCTGATCGGGCTGTAAATGGGCCCTTTTCACTGCTCTCTGTTGCGCTGCCGAACAAATGCACATTCAGAGCCCCCAGAAGCAGGCCCTTAGTGCTTATGTGTAACTGTATCCTCAATGAAGGGACAAAAAAAAAGAGTGAGTATTTCTGGTAATAATGGCTCTGTTCAGGGAGAGGAAGTGAACAATTAGGGAGAAAATACAAAGACGTTTTCTGTCAAATATCCCTTTTGATGCTGTACGATAAATGGTTGACGTAAGTAAAAGTAGCAAACCTTAGTAGTTATAGAAGAAGTATTGTAGTAGCAGTACTAGTAATATTGCCAGATCTCCTGCATCATCAAAACAAAAGCTGAAGTGGCGGATAACGATGAGTAAGTTTGCCCGTGACGCGTGTTCTTCCCGTCCCAGTCTCTTCCCTTTAAGCAAACAGGGGTCCGTATGTTTAGCTGAAGGCGTGACTGCGCGGTTTGTCGAGGCATGTCGTATTTCCAACCGCAATAAATGATGCGGTGACAGACGTTTATTTTAAGTAGGGACTTTAAAAGATACAAGTCAAGTCAAGATTCAGAAGACATTTTCACTTATTGAGACAATAACACATCTATTAGTAATGGTACTTGTAGCATAATAATAATAATAATAATAATAATAATAATAATAATAATAATAATAATAATAATAATGATAATAATGATAATAATAATAATAAATCATTATAATAATAGAAAATATAATAATACATCGTAATAATAATAAAGTAAGAATAAGAATAATACATTATAATCCAAAAACATCATAATAAATAATAATAATAATAATAATAATAATAATAACAATAATAATAATAATAACGATCATAAATCATTATAATAATAGAAAATATAATAATACATCGTAATAATAATAAAGTAAGAATAAGAATAATACTACATTATAATCCAAAAACATAATAATAATAATAATAATAATAATAATAATAATAATAATAATAATAATAATAATAATAATCCATCGTAATATAATAATTTTAAAACATCATATCTGTAGTAATAATAAATAATAGTAATCCCCTACACTTCATTCACTCCACACTCACTGATGTACAAGAGCCTCCTGATTGGACCTGAATAATATAATGATAATAATAAATAATAATAAGGTTGGATTTGGAAAACGGAAATATTAAAGAATTGGCGAAGGCTAACCAGCTCTGCGTTTGTTCTAAGTTTAAAAAAAACAATAACAACAAAAAAAACATCAACAACAACATTTAAAACTTAAATTCAGCAAAATGTTTTAATAAATTAGCAGCTTCAGACACTGTTTTTAAATAGAAGTATAGGTTTTGTGTTCGTTCTAAAAAGCTGATTAGCCAAATAAGCTTTTAAATGTTTGTACAAATTTAGTTTTGAAAGTTTATGGGAGAAATGAATGGAACATTTACGTGCAAACTTCAAACTGTAAAATGGTCACATTTATTGCCTCTTTACATCAAGGAACCACTTACACCAGTGAACGCAGACACTGGGGGGCGAGGTGGGTTAAATGTCTTGCCCAAGGATAGAGCACAAGCGCGCTACAAACTGAGCTACTTGTCTAAATGTTCAAACAAGTCATGAATGTTCTAAAAAGTAACTGACATTTAGCAAAAAATATTCAGTTTTATCAGCCTTTTGACTGTGTTTGACGAAGCTGAAGTTCCCATAAGAAATCTTCCAAAAATGCCAATTAATTTTCCGCCCGTAGCAACAACAGTCATATCAGTGCAGTAACTTGAACTTCCCTGGAGGGACACCGTTGCTGAATAATAGCACTGTGCAGTAAGAGTTGCCGCGCTCACTGAAGCTTGTGCGTTTCCGTCCCGACAGAACCTGCGTGTGCGTCTGGTGCGAGGCTCTGGTCTGGCTCTGTCCTACGGGAAGCTGCCCGGATCCCTCTGCTCCAAGTACATGCTCGTGGACGGAGAGAAAGTCATGTTTGGATCTTACAGGTGAGCGGCGGCGGCGGCGGCAACACTCAAATCCAGTTGTGTGTTTAGAATCAGTGTTAGTACGTTAGGGGTTGTCATGAATTCATCCAAGACTTTGCAACACACTACATTAGGCACATTAAAGGTGCACTATGTCACTTTTCTGGTTCCTGTTTGACTGGAACGTTCATATTTCAGATTCAGTTCATATTTAGATTTCAGTCTTCTGTCAAATGTTTTTTTTTTTTTAAATACTTTATTGTGTTGTTTTGAACCCACATAAAAAAAAAAGAAAAAAAACACACATACACACAGAGAAGCTTGGAATGGTACAGAGACACCATGTACAAATACTGTTGATATGAATCTACAAATATATCCTCTTATTCATTCCGTTTGAGTGGATCCACTGTATAACACATGAAACGACAGGAATGTAAAAGTAAATCTGCTTCTGTTGAATGTTTAATGCGCCTGGAGGGGGATTTTGGCACGTGGATTACACCTAACTCTATGGTAGATATAATATTGCTTGAAAAAGTATGAAAGTGTGTAAACAAGTGCCAGAATGAAGGTAGGTCTTTCTGAAATGATCGCTATTCTCTCACATATGTAACTTCTTGGTGGTCTCACGGCATTAAAGCACTAAACTGACCGAATTTTTCATCTTAATAACACACAAAACAGAATAACATGGACCACAACCAGAGAGCAATACAATTATATAACACAAAGATATGCTTTTTCCTTCTTTTTTATTGAAACAAGGCAGTATAATCACATAGGAAAATATTGAATGTTGCCGAATATATAAAAAAAAAAGAAAAAAAGAAAAGAGCCAGGGTTTCTCAGGAGAGTTGTCTTCAGTGTTGCAAGGCTGGTTTTCCTCCCAGAGACAGCCGGGGGCGACGATTGACTCTTCAAATGCCCCGAAAACACATATTTAACCATCACAGGGACTTACAAAGACGTTTAATGAAGTAAAAATATCACTAAGTTCTCCTTCATAACGTATCGTAATCGAATTTAAATCTCAATTCGAGTTGTCAAGTCATTATCAAATCGCAAAGGCTGCAAGTGTTATTCATGCAAATTCTTCTATTGTTTATTACCGCCTTCTCTCTAATGCTGCTGGAGTTGTTTTTTTTGTTTTTTTTAACAGGTCTACTTTTTAAAAATATTTCGCAAATCTAATGCAATCCTATTTCAAGGCTTTTTTTTTTTTTTTTTTACAGTTCTACTTTAAAAAAAAATATTTTGCAAATCTAATTGCAATCACATTTTGATACTCTTTTTTTTTTTTTTCCATGATGCATCTTTAAATGAAGGCACAAACACTTTAACACAGTACACGTCAGCAGTAATTATCGACCAGTGCACTGCCTTGAACCGTACAGAAAACACTCGCCCATTGATCGTGTTGGCCGCGAGTTCTGTTCTGATCTTTAAAATACGCACAAAATTACAGCCATTTTGTGTGAAAGTTCAGTTTGCTTTTTAAAAATACCACTTAAGGAACCTTTCTTAACGATTTAAATGACTGCAATTTTGTCGGCCGCGGCACATTCACGGTTTGGCACTGCTCCAGACAAGAGTATTCAGACCCATTTGAACAGAAAATTATACAAAAAAGACTCAAATTACAGATAAAACTAAGCTAAAAATCCACTTTAAAATGTATATCTCCCCATATGCCTCAGTGTTGTCACAAATCTAAAATATCAATACTAAAGAATAAACTTTTTGACACCACAATGACAATTAAAAATAGACTTTTAACACTAAATAATTGTACTTATTAGACATTGTGTTCTTGAAGAATTTTGTCCTGTTTTTGTGTGATTTTTTTTTTTTTTAGTATCAATACTTGCTCAAACGAGTATCCAGTTCCGATACTAGTTTTAGTAAAGTAAAAGCACAGATACGTGTACAAAAAAATACGCATCACATTAAAAAAATCAACTTAAGTAAACATTTTGAAGTACCTGTTGAAAAATGTAGTTTTTATTATCATAGTTATCGCTATATATAGTTGAAAAATATTGTAATATATAGAGTAATATGTGAAAAGAGTAAAAAGTAAAAGTATTCACAGAGATGAGAACAATTACACGCGTTAAATGAAGTGATTCTGATCAAGAATTGAGCTGATCTTTGGTCAAGTTCAATCGTTTTTTCCGGTGAATTCATGTGTGTGTTTTTGTTTGCTCAAAGGCCAGTTTAAAAAAAGTACAGATACTTGAAATATAGTGACGTGAAGGTAAAAAGTATCCACTATAAACCCCTGTTTCCCTGGCAGTCACACATATTTTGCATTATTTAATGTTTTAGAACTAGACTAATTCTTTGTACTTTGAACTCCACCCACCATGTGTTTACCTTCTCGTAAAAGCACTATCTTTATAATCCTTTTGTCGTGTTTTTGTCGTGAGTTGAATGCTTTTGGACGCGGCGATTTGCCAGATAAATCGTTGTTTTGGCTTTCGCTTGGCGTTACAGATGCCATTTGTCTTGCGTTCTAACGAGAGAAAGCCGCCACGCATCAGGGCTGTCCGGTGAAATGTCGCGTCGGCATTTGGGACGAGAGGAGGAACGCCGCGGGAAACGCTTTTAAGACCGCGCTTTTGGACGGAATTTGGCAGGATAAATGTGTTTTATATTTGTCTTTTTACGGTTCGCAAAACACCCGGGAAAACACGCATCCGCACATAATGTTTAAACCAAAGATCATGTTGGCAAATGAAAAATTTTCTTTTGGGTTTTGTCATTTTATTAACAAACAAAAAAATAATTAAAAAATTCAAATCAAATCCCCTTTTTGGATTGTAAAATTGAAACTCAAATGAATGAATGATACGCGGACCCTTTGACGTCGTGATTTTTGTTTCCCCTTTCGGCGGTGAGAGAAAGCGGCCGTGACATCGTCTGAACGCCGAAATTACAAGCCAATTACAGAGCTTCGTTTCCGTTGTGAAAACGGTAACGATCTGACCTTCGTCTTGTGCTGGCTTTTAATTTGATTAAAAAGAAACGAGGGGGTGACATTTCGGTCTGTCGGACTTTTTTAATAAAAGAAAAATCAGTAACACTTTAGTTTAGGCCCCACATGTTAACCTGTATGAAATATATAACCTGTATAAAATATATAACCTGTATAAAATATATAACCTGTATGAAATATATAACCTGTATGAAATATATAACCTGAATAAAATATATAACCTGAATAAAATATATAGCCTGTATGAAATATATAACCTGTATAAAATATATAACCTGTATAAAATATATAACCTGTATAAAATATATAACCTGTATGAAATATATAACCTGAATAAAATATATAACCTGAATAAAATATATAACCTGAATAAAATATATAACCTGTATAAAATATATAACCTGAATGAAATGTATAACCTGAATAAAATATATAACCTGAATAAAATATATAACCTGAATAAAATATATAACCTGAATGAAATATATATCCTGAATAAAATATATAACCTGTATGAAATATATAACCTGAATAAAATATATAACCTCTATAAGATATATAACCTCTATAAGATATATAACCTGTATAAAAGTACAAATCAATGTTAAGTAGAGCTTTGTTTCTTTCATATTTTAGCAATGATCCAGTTAATACTATTATTTGCTGTCCATTAGCATTAGTTGCAATTAGGGATTTAAAGAAATGCAAGACATTTAATTTGATGTTTTTTTTTTATTATACTTTTTCTTTTTAAAATGATTTGACAAACCATTGGTGTGATAACTAAGATTTAAGCTATTTATTCATGTTTTTCAGCAGTTTCTCCAACAAAACAGTGCATTTAAGCAGTAATCCTGAATATTATGATGTCATTGTGAGACTTTTGATGATGCAATGCCACAATATTTTTGATTACCGTTACATAGTCATTGAAGCTATAATAATCATGAATACTGTATTACGCATGAATCACCAGTGGCACGAAGCACAGATTTACATATTTATATTTTATAATGTCCTTAAACTTCACTGTATAAACACACCCAAAGACACTTTTTATACATTTTAGCGTTTTACACTTTGTTAGATTTGCGTCTTTCTGTTCTTCTCTAAACTCTATTCAAAGAGTGTTCTATTTAAATGGTAAGATTTAAGTCTATTTCGACCCTTTATTCTATTTAACTTTACTTTTGTTGGCATGTTTTTTATCCCCCCCCCTTTGTGAGACGAATCTTATTGAACATAAACGATTATCCAAATAAGTTTTAGTACGCGGTTTAATGAGGATATTAATAGCTGAATAGTCACTAAAGTAAACGATTTACCATTTAGTGAGTGATTAATTATGTGACTTCTCAAAATCTATATAATAATTAACAGGATTAAAAAGACTTGATTCATCGTGAACGAAAAGGTTATTAAGAGTGATTCATGCTTAGTGACGGATTAAACTAAGGAACATTTTGACTGTTCATCTCCAATTTCGCAATTTTGATGACGTTTATAGTGTCACTTCCTGGTTTGACATGTCCAGCGAATATGACATAGGTAGAGGTAATTCCACAACCGTTACCTAGCAACCAGACTGTAAACAAGGGCCGGAATACATTTAAATTATTCAATAGTTATGATTTGGTTTATTATTAAGTTTATTTTGTTAAATGATTGTTTAAACTGTCATAAAAGTTGCAAAATTGTCTCTTCATTATTGATGGAGTGGCGCTTTTTGATGACATCACAGAGGGATTCCGTTGACCTCGGCTCCACTTCCTGTAGTTTTCAAGCTTTTACTCGTCAAACGTTCTTCACAAACTGCAACTTGACCGATGTAAAACTGAGAAAAGGATTTAGCACAGGGACAAACTCGCCAAACAACGCCACAATTAGAAAAAGATCGTGAAAACCCGTCGCATGGACTTTAACCCTAATTCCTAACTTTAACACCTAAACTTAAGTGGTAATTAATTGTTCGTTCTTTGTTTGTATAGTTTTTAACGCTTTACTTTGCTCTCTGAGATATTTTACCCACAAATAAACCTAACTACACTATTAACTGATCAGTAACATATTGTAAAGCCCTAAGTTCAAGTCCACCGGCCTGCGACTTGAAAATGCGTGTGAAAACTACCGCAAAACTCTTAACTTTCTTTTGTTTTCTGTCACAGTTTCACCTGGAGTTCGTCTCGTATGGACCGAAACACCATCACAGTCATGTCGGGACAAATTGTGGACGCCTTTGACCAGGATTTCCGGGAACTGTACGCCATTTCGGAACAGGTGGACCTGTATCGGGAGTTCAACATCACCAAACCGCCCGTCGCCGCCCACGTCAAAAAATCCAAAGTGGAGTCCATAAAACAGACGTCCGTTTCTACGTCCCGGTTTCAAGTTTCCGTCAGCGATACGAAGCAGGCTGGCTTCAAAGTCCCGGCGCATAAATATCACAATCCCAAATATTCCTTGGTTTTCGGGAATAGCGCCGGCTTGACGAGATCGCTGCAGGATTTGCCCTCCGCTAAAGACTCCGTGGTAAGCGCGTCCACTCAAAGGACTGGCGTGCAAAGCGGTTTCCCGAACGCGAAGGCAGACGTAACGGAGACGCAAAGTTCGACGGCGACTGCGGGGGACGTCGAGCACGACTTGAAGCTGAACTTGAAGAAAAATCACAGCAGGAAGCCGCTAACGTTCAGGAATTTGCTGAAAGGGAAACACGGCCACAGCGCAACGCCGCCGGAGACGATAGACGAAGGCCGCGTGTCCCAGCACAGTCCGGTGCAGAACGGGAAAGCGGGATCGCCGCACAGTCCGGTGCAGAACGGGAAAGCGGGGACGCCGCACAGTCCGGTGCAGAACGGGAAAGCGGGATCGCCGCGTAGTCCGGTGCAGAACGGGAAGGTCTTGTTGGTGGACGCAAACGGTGGGAACGAGTTAGAAGACGGGTTCGAGATCTTGGAGAGACCCGGAGCGCCCAAGAACAAGAGCAAGAGGACGGGGAAGCTAACGCAACGAAGCCAGTCGCTGCAGGCCATCGACGTCGGCGCTGGAGAGGACGGTGCGTAGCCACATTTTGTATTTACTGATACGCTGCGGGAAACAAGTTAAAAAAAAACAACTATTCCTCTTGTTTTGGCAGCGTAGAAACAATTGATCGAACGAAAGAGCTTTAACACTTTGGAGAAATCAAGGAAAATCTAGGTATCTTCCTTCAAAAGTCCAAAAAAATTCTGGATGAATGTCAACTGGGTCTATGGGAATCGATGCCCAGTTGACATTTTGATAGATTTCAGGATGTTGTGCTTATTAAAGAGCTCGGAGTTCCCTCACATCACCAGTCCAGTTGACGTCTTAAGGAGTTTTGAAGGTGGGAACGCGATCAAAGTTCCCGAATCTATTCCTAGAACCGGGTTGAACCTGAGCAGGCTCTTTTCAGATGTCGCTGCAGAAACGCTGAGGTTTCATTGTGTTCATCATCATGACAGTTTTATAAAGGATTGTTGTCCCAAGCGTTATCCAGTTGACACATTTAAAAAAAAAAAAAAAACATTTTTTGGGCAAGCTCAAAATAAAACATGTAATTTCATATTTGTCTATTTCTATTAAAAAAATGTATGATGACAAACTTGAATATTTTGAAAGCTGACACATTTTTATTTATTTATTTTTTGGGTGGGGGGGACGAGCTCAAAATAAAACATTTAAAAAAAAAAAAAAAAAAAAAAAAAGATGGCATAAAAACAATATGTATTAAATGTTTTATTTTGAGCTCGTCTCCCCCTCCCCCAAATTTTTTTTTTACAAATAAAAATGTCAAACTTGAATATTTTAAAAGCTGTCACATTTTTTTTTTTTCTTTTTTGGGATAAGCTCAAAACAAAACACATGTGGTTTTAATATGTTTATATTTATAATCTATTTTTCTGAAGTCAAACTTGAATATTTTAAAACAGCCATGGACACCATACAAATTGACTGATTATGCTAAAAATCAATAATGCAATTTTTTTTCCACAAGTAAGAACCAAAGTAAAAACTTTAAACTTTAAGAATATAATCGTACAATTCATAAATACAGCTAAATAAAAGTCATGCTGAGGTTTGAACCCGCTTTAAAGCCTGACTCGTTCATTTTATAGACCACCAGAGGCAGTAGATCAGTGGTCTTGGCAGTAGATGAAATATGTGCATGTGAAAAGGCAAATGTTCTCAGACGGAACGCTGCGGCACATCGGAACAGGCCCGGGACGGGACACATCATCCATGCACAGAACTGTTCCAGACGTATTCACCAAAGTATTTAGGGTTTTATGGCCAAATCGACTCTGAATCTGAGCGGAACCAAACCCAGGCTGAAGCTGAGATTGAAATCAGTGGTTGTCTCTTTCTAGTCTAAACGATTACTGAACCAGAACCGTACGTCTTCAGACAAAACCAGGATTGTACTGGTTCTAAACCAGCACAAAACCAGGACTAAACCAAGATTAAACTGACTTAATTAACAGCCCAACTCTAACTCTTAACCCTCTTAATTAACTATTCGTTCGTTATGAATTACATCTTTGTTCTTACTTTTCTAAAGATAATTAAGGTGTCGTTTTATAAAGCGGCACCCATTAAACCAGGACTAAACGGTAAACTAGGATTAAACCAGGACTAAACGTAAAATAGGATTAAACCAGGACTAAACGTAAACTAGGATTAAACCAGGACTAAACGTAAAATAGGATTAAACCAGGACTAAACGTAAACTAGGATTAAACCAGGACTAACTAGTAACTAGGATTAAACCAGGACTAAACGGTAAACTAGGATTAAACCAGGACTAAACGTAAACTAGGATTAAACCAGGACTAAATGGTAAACTAGGATTAAACCAGGACTAAACGGTAAACTAGGATTAAACCAGGACTAAATGGTAACTAGGATTAAAGTAGGACTAAACTGTAAACTAGGATTAAACTAGGACTAAATGGTAAACTAGGATTAAACCAGGACTAAATGGTAAACTAGGATTAAACCAGGATTAACTAGTAACTAGGATTAAACCAGGACTAAATGGTAAACTAGGATTAAACCAGGACTAACTAGTAACTAGGATTAAACCAGGATTAAACGGTAAACTACGATTAAATTAGAACTAAAGGGTAAACTAGGATTAAACCAGCACTAAATGGTAAACTAGGATTAAACCAGGACTAAATGGTGAACTAGTATTAAACCAGGACTAAATGGTGAACTTGGATTAAACCAGGACTAAATGGTAAACTAGGATTAAACCAGGACTAAATGGTGAACTAGTATTAAACCAGGACTAAATGGTGAACTTGGATTAAACCAGGACTAAATGGTGAACTTGGATTAAACCGGCACTAAACGGTAAACTAGGATTAAGCCAGGACTAAACATAAACTAGGATTAAACCAGGACTAAAGTAGCTCAAACCAACCCTGTACTAAACAAGAACAAGGCCAAGTCAAGTTCACATCAGAGCTCGAACTGCCTCAAATAAGGACCAAATAAAGACCCTAAATAACCCTAACCCCCAAACCCAAGTGTGAACGCACCCTAAACCAGGATTAAACCAGTCTATGGTTCTCGGAGCCTGATGTGTGACAATGGAAACCATGATTCAAACTAAACAAGGACTAAGTAAATACCAGGTCTGAACCAAGACTAAGCCAAGACTAACCCATGTGTGACGGAATGGAAGCTAAACCAGGACTAAACCAGGATAAATACCAGGACAACATCAGGACTAAACCAGGATAAATACCAGGACAACATCAGGACTAAACCAGGATAAATACCAGGACAACGTCAGGACTAAACCAGGATAAATACCAGGACTGAACCAGGACTGAACCAGGATAAATACCAGAAACACATCAGGACTAAACCAGGATAAATACCAGGGCAACATCAGGACTAAACCAGGATAAATACCAGGACAACGTCAGGACTAAACCAGGATAAAATAATAGGACAAAACAAGCTCAAAATCATGACTAAACCAGGGCTAAATATGACAAAAATATGACCACGACATTTAGTCCTGATGTCGTGGTCATATTTCAGTCATTTCAGTCACCAGGACTGAATCATCTTAGATAAGAAGTCAAAGTAATCTCTTGGACACATCTGTATCTTGGATCCTGTTTGGATGAGAAACAAAGCCACGCGTCGTCAGGTCTGAGTCACGACTGTAGAAAAGTCACATGTTGTTGTTTTTTTTAGTTTTTACGAGCGCTTACGTCATTTTCCAAAACTCCAGATCAGAAACGCGGTAAAGATAAGCAGCAGAAAAGAAACAGTGACTCATGGTTATTTTGTGTCGGACTAAGTGTGGAAAGGACCAAACCCAAACCCCAGTCATCAAGGAGTTGTTGTTTAGGTGTTAGGTAATACTAGGAATGTTATTTTATACGGGAAATGGTATGAAATGTTGACCATAAATAAATATATCATGTCACCGTTTGTGTTGATCCAAAGCCACTAATTTAGATTTCAAAATAATCTTGTAAGAATGTAGACCTAAACATTGATTTAAAACGTAAAATGGGACAATTTATATTAAAGTTCAACATTTAGTTTTTTGAATCTACTTCCCAGTACTTACAATAAACGCACATTTTAAAGTCCACTTATTACTTACTCACTTATTTTTTTTAATCTATTAATATTTTTCCCCACACTTTTTTTTAAATAAATAATATTTAACACTAACACTATAATAATTTAACCTTTCTTCTCCAGGTTACAAAAAAGGACGGAAACACCTGAAGAAAAACTGTATCCAGCAGTGAGAGACCTTTTTATCCCTGGATTTACGTGCGCAAACGGCAACGCCGCCGCCGCCGCTGTTACGGGACTGTTCGCTGGCGTTGTGCCTTTGGGGCGTGGCACTCTACATCGCCAGTTTGATCACGTGACTTCCAACTGAAATGTTAGCTTGAAGAGACACTGGCGCCACCACACCTGAAAATACAGTTAATGCCATTGTTTTTCCATGTCTTTTGTTGTTGTTTTTTTAAGTCTTTTGTTGTTTTTCCATGTCTTTTGTAATAACTTATTCTCTGCAAAGTGATGTTTTGTATGTTTCTCTTGGCGTATACATTTATTCAGTCTGTACAGAGCATAATACCCCCTCATTCTCTCAGCTTAGTTTAAAGGTTAATAACGCTGATAAAAAAAAAGGAAAACCACACAATTAAAGCATAGAATATGAATTATTATCTAACAAAACTGTACTACTTTTTGTCGGTTTAATCCCTGAATCCTCCAGGAGTTTTCCATTGTAGAAAAACGTTTCAATTGGCACTAAATAGAGTAGAAATTACTTTGATTTTAAAACCATTTGAATAGCTTTATCACTTAATAAAGCATTAACCGAGATTTAATCCATAATCAGGGTTCGCACAGGTGCTTGAAATCCTTGAATATCCTTGAAGTTTACAGTTGTTTTCAAGGTCGGGAGCAAGTGCTTGAAACTGGGAAGTGCTTTGAAATGTACAATCTGCACCCGAGCAGTTTGAGAGTAAAGAGCGCCGTCAGTTCTTCAAAGTGCTCTCAACCCGCGCCGGTGTTGTGGCGTCATTCGCGACCCTTCAAAATGATGTCTGCGTTTGGCCGGATGGACCACATCGAAGCGCCCGCTCCTGCTCGTTATTGATGAAGTCTTTGCTCGTGCTTTCAAGTCGTCGTATTGTACTTTCTCGAGTATTTTCGGACTGCTTACTTTTACTTCTACTTAACGGATGACAGCTTTTTACGATTTCTCAAATTTTTACTTTAATTTTGGGTATTTTTATACTGTTGTACATATATACTGATAGTTTTACACCAATCGAGTAGGTATTTGTTGGAGAAAAGTAAAAAAATCTGTTAAAAAGACAGTGAGTGACATCACAGCGTTCAGTTGAAAATTCATGCAGATTTAACACAAAAATAAACTACTTTTTTGACATTCTAAGTTTACCAACAAATCCTATAATAAATAATGTTCAAAAAAATTTAATTATAATAATGATAATTCAACAAAATATTTTTATTTGGCAAAAAAAAAGAAAAAAGAAAAATACATTTGTTGAGTTTTTTTCTCAGTGGATGCTGGGTAATATCTAGTTGATGTCATCAATTACAAACAGGAAGTGACATTAAAACTAGAATAAACTGAGCTAATCTGAGATAACTTGTCATATTTTTTAGCAAAATTTAAATATATAAATCGTAACTGCATTTTAGTTCAACGAGTGGGTCCGACTTGTCAGAGGCACTTTAAGTTTGAAGTAACGGGACCTTAAAACATCGTCGGTTTCAGCGTTGCCCTCGACGCTTTTGACCACGAGCTGAAGTCGCGCGTCAGGTGTTACCAGAAGGCGTGGGACAGGTGAGCGCTGGTTACCGTTAGCAACAGGAAAAGTGATCAGCGTGGTTCTGGGGCGGTGTCACCTTACGTGGGACCCTTAGAAACACGACGACGGCGTGTGAATAATGCAGCGCGCGGAAGGGGCCTCGCTGTGTTTCGACCCCGGAGTATCGAAGCGCTGAGATGAGTTCAAAAGCAGGGGAAACGGTGGAAAATGTGAATCCTTGTGACAACTTGAGATGTAAATGGTTTTTGATTTAAAGAGAAATAAAATGCATTGAACAAGATGATTGTGAAGGTATTTCTGGTGCATTGAGCCAACAAACCACTCTGAGACAAAAGGTAAAAAACATTTGTGGAAAACGTTGATTGCCCATTAAATGTAAGTCTAGCTAAGTATATAAGATCAAATAGGAATGACTGATAAATAAAAATAAACTTGTTCACACCGTTTACGCACAAATTACCAGAGGGTCTGAAATAGTGCAGAAAGTGAACAGTGCGTGAATAGTATTGGTTGGATAATTGTGTTAAGCTGTTCACGAGTCCAACGGCAGAGGGAAAGACTTGGCGGGAGGTTCTGGTCGGATGGAAGTCTGCAGCCGATCACTTCTCAGCAGAACGCACACTGCGCGTAGTCTCTGTTTTTCCCTGGTGTGGCTCCAGTGTCGACATCGCAACAACAACAAAATAATCCTTTCAAAGCTAAAGTATTTGTTTTTAATCAATATTAAATATACAATGGAAAAATATGACTAGAAAGTAAGAGATTCCAAGTGAAGAGGTCCGAACTAGAGTTTGAGGGTGCGTTCACTGTTGAATAATATTAATACTTGGGATTAAAAAAGGACGAACCAGAAATAAACATGGGTGATCGGGCTAAACCATGATCAACCAGGACTGAACCTAGGACTGAACCAGGACTGAACCAGGGTTAACCCACACAAAACAGGACTAAACCAGGACTAACCACGGACCAAACCAGGACAAACCAGGACTGAACCAGGACTGAACCAGGACTGAACCAACACAAAACCAACACAAAACCAACACAAACCAGGACTAACCAGGACTAAACCAGGACGACCAGGACTGAACCAGGATGAACAAACAAAATCAACACAAAACCAGGACTAAACACAGGACTAAACCAGGACTGAACCAGGACTGAACCAGCGACTGAACCAAGGACTGAACAACCAAAACAGGACTGAACCAACACAAAACCAGGACTGAACCAGGACCGAACAGGACCGAACCAGTACCGAACCAGGACTGAACCAACACAAACCAACAACAACACAACACCACACACAACAACACAACACAAACACAAGGAAAACCATGACAAAGCAGGACTGAACCAGGACCGGAACCAGGACGAACCAGGACTGAACAGGGTAAACCACACAAAACGAACACAAACAACACAAAACCAGGACTAAACCAGGGACCGAACCAGGACTGAACCAGGACTGAACAGGGCTAAACCAACACAAACCAACACAAAACCAGGACTAACCAGGACCAAACCAGGACCTTACCAGGATGACCAGGACTGAACCAGACTGAACCAGGACGAACCAGGACCGAACAGGACCGAACCAACACAAACCAACACAAACCAACAAAACCAGGACCGAACCAGGACCGAACCAGGACTGAACAGGGCTAACACCAACACAAAAACCAGGACTGAAAGGCTAAACCAACACAAACCAGGACTAACCAGGACAAACCAGCACTGAACCAGGACTGAACCAGGGCTAAACCAACACCACAACCCAACCCAACACAAACCAGGACCAAACCAGGACCAACCAGGACCAAACCAAGTCTATCTGTAGATTATGATGTGTTCCAATCCGGAGTTGATGTTTTCTCAGAGCTTCTTGGTTGCAGTCGTCAAGGTCGGAAAACAACATTACCAGTGCAATTAACCAAGTAGATGTTAGCCAAAATTAGCCATACCCGCGCATTTTTATAACCGCAGGAGCACGTTCACAGTCAGCAGGGGGAAGTAGGAGCAGATGATGAACGCACCTTAAATGAAGAACTCATGGTATGTCTAATTGCGTTTTTGTAATATTTAAATTATGATTACTGTTCTATAACATCTGCTTAACTATAAAACAATAATATTTTCTATGCATTTTCTAATGCTTTTTGAGGGGATGGTTGGGGACGTGTCACAGGTAAAATAAGGAGCAACTGTGACCTAAAACAAGTTCGGGTTTGACACAATTCACATTTTCGTCATTTTCTTCTTCTATCGTTTTGGCTTTGCTTGCGGTAAACAACACGGCTTTTGCTCAGATCTGGTCTCGCAGGAAGTGCTGACCTCACAACCACGACACTACTCATCAACACGCTGAAGGAAAGCCACGACGACGCATATCTGAGCGCAAAATGTCTCTCAACATCTTACCTAACTTTAACGTCATTCAAATGATAGGAACTTATGCAAGGCTCAAGGGATAAGCTGTAGCCATCTGGTGGACTGACAACAACACACACACACACACATACGGTAGGTTTGTTCACATTTCAAATTGCAGTCAGGATGCCAGATTTGTTGCCCTGGTTTATGACGAATTTCTCTGTATTATGGGGCTTTTCACATGAAACAAAAACTGGCACAAAGTTAACTCCAAATTCACGATTGTTGTTACGTGAGACGACGTTACGCCATCAAATTATTACGTTTGCGGAGCTGATCCCAGACAACCAAGAAGAAATGTGAAAGATTTATTAAATACAGCTGAAATAATAATAATAATAATAATAATAATAATAATAATAATAATAATAATAATAATAATAATAATAATGATAATAATAATAATAATAATAATAATAATAATAATATTTGTGGATTATAGTCTGGATATTCCTTTTAAAAACAATAAATCTCCCGTCTGCCGTCCATCTGAAATGTTAGCATCAAATTTTAGAATGTGCACGCAAACTATTCAATCAATAACAACACCAGGGTTCATAAAAAAGTATGTTTAATAATATGTTAAAATACAATTTCATTTTGTACATACAGAGAATAATTTAAATACTGTACATTTGTGGGTTGCATTGACAGGGTGAAATGTGGTTTGGAGCAATAAAATAAAGCGAGTTTTTCTTTGCAGAAGCAGATGCGCTGCAAGGCTAAAATGAAGGCACTTGATTTGTTTGGCATTGGACAGTTTCAGGGTCAAACTGTGGCCAGAGCAACTCCAAAACTACAGCTTTTTGGGTGTTTATGCAGTGGTGTACGCTCGAAGCCTGGTTTAGTCCTGGTTAAGACCTGCTTTAGTCCTGGTTTAGTCCTGGTTTAGTCCTGGTTAAGACCTGCTTTAGACCTGCTTTAGTCCTGGTTTAGTCCTGGTTTAGTCCTGGTTAAGACCTGCTTTAGACCTGCTTTAGTCCTGGTTTAGTCCTGGTTTAGTCCTGGTTTAGTCCTGGTTTAGTCCAGGTTTAGTCCTACTTTAGTCCTGGTTTAGTCCTGGTTTAGTCCTACTTTAGTCCTGGTTCAGTTCTGGCTCAGTCCTGGTTCAGTCCTGGCTCAGTCCTGGTTCAGTCCTGGTTCAGTCCTGGTTCAGTCCTGGTTTAGACCTGGTTTAGTCCCGGTTCAGTTCCGGTTCAGTCCCGGTTCAGTTCCGGTTCAGTCCCGGCTCAGTCCCGGTTCAGTCCCGGCTCAGACCCGGCTCAGTCCCGGCTCAGTCCCGGCTCAGTCCCGGCTCAGTCCCGGTTCAGACCCGGTTCAGACCCGGTTCAGTCCCGGCTCAGTCCCGGCTCAGTCCCGGTTCAGTCCCGGCTCAGTCCCGGCTCAGTCCCGGTTCAGACCCGGTTCAGTCCTGGTTCAGTCCCGGGTTGTAGCCGTCCGTCCGCATCAGGACCAGTGATAATATTGATACTGTGATTGGAATCATCGATAACAACACAAACACACAGTGGCGCGTGGGTTGAAAAGTGCACATAGAGCTTAAGAGTGGAACGTTCTCGACACGTTCAGTTCCAGAAGTCATTCAGCCCGACATTCTAACGTGGGCCCCCCGGGAACAGTCTGCCAACCCGCCCTGCACGGTCCGAGTGGCAGACCCCCTTCACGTTTCCTCAAGACGGCGCGTGGCTGATGACTTTCCTTTTTCTGACCGAGACCAAGTCGTAAAATGGGTCCTTGGTGATGCTGGCCCTGCGAAGGTACAATAACAGGTACAATAACAGGTGCAATAACAGGTGCAATAACAGGTGCAATAACAGGTGCAATAACAGGTGCAATAACAGGTGCAATAACAGGTACAATAACAGGTACAATAACAGGTGCAATAACAGGTGCAATAACAGGTGCAATAGCAGGTGCAATAGCAGGTGCAATAACAGGTACAATAACAAGTGCAATAACAGGTGCAATAGCAGGTGCAATAACAGGTGCAATAACAGGTACAATAACAGGTGCAATAACAGGTGCAATAGCAGGTACAATAACAGGTGCAATAACAGGTGCAATAACAGGTACAATAACAGGTGCAATAACAGGTGCAATAGCAGGTACAATAGCAGGTGCAATAACAGGTGCAATAACAGGTGCAATAACAGGTGCAATAGCAGGTGCAATAGCAGGTGCAATAGCAGGTGCAATAACAGGTGCAATAACAGGTGCAATAACAGATGCAATAACAAGTGCAATAACAGGTGCAATAACAGGTGCAATAACAGTATTCACGCCGCGTAACAACATATATATATATATACATACGTTACTGTACATTATATATTGTCCTAACCTGAGAGCATTATACACAACACGTTTAATAGCGTTAATAAAGCAAAGATTCGAGCTTTGTAACTACTCAATATCCGACCCAAACTCATTAATTAAGTAGTTATAAGCCCGACTCGTTCGTTAGTTCATTATTCATCAAGTTCATGCTTTATTAAGGCCAATTAAGGTGTAATTATTATAAAGTGGCAGCAGCGCGACTTCGATTGCGGTCTCAACTCAAATGAAAGGAACCGTGTGTAAGATTCGGAGTCCAGGGTTGATGAACTTTGCCGTTCGGTTTCCCCAGTGACGAGGACGTAAACAAATAGAGCTTTTACCTAATGACATAAACATTGGTTCTTTCTGTTGTCATTTGCCAGTTCCTGTTTGGAACCAAAGCCCAGATGTGACAATGGCTCGGTGAAACAGCTTCAGATGTCATCAGTTCCTTGTTTGGGAATTCATTTCTAATTTCCATGGACTTTCCCAATTATCGAACACTGATTTGGTTTGAGAATCTTGTTCTGGTTTCTACTTTTTCAAGCCAAACCCACTGCCATCTGAATCATAACCATAATAATCTGCAGTGAACATGAGCTGGCGTGTTAAAGCCAAGCGGGGGTGTTGTGCAACGAGATAAACATTCACATCGATGTCGGAGAATGCCAAAAATATTTGTGCATAGCCGATTCATGATTAGTCAATCTCTTTATCTAAAAGTCATTTTGCACACAAAAAAGCAACATTTAAACAACAGAAAAAACCTTGAAGACTCACAAGGTGCTTTTGATGGAACTCGGGTTCAGTTTGAATTACAGGTGCTTTATTTGCTCTAAAACACCTTGAAAACCGCGTATTACTGTGTATTATTACAGCCTCGGCTCGGCCATAGACCTGGTTTGTGACTTGGCCATGGTTTAACTTGTCTCCATGGAGATCGTTTCGTTTAGGACAATACTGTGGAACATTCCAGGCAGAGTAGGAAAGGTTTCACAGGTGGTCAACGGGACAGCGTTTGTGCAATCGCAACGTTTAGACACAAAGTTCGACGTTTTCTGTGACTGACGCTTCACGGTAGCGTCAGGAAGCGGCGCGCTGTTCAACGCCAAAGACGGGATTCATGAAAAGATTTGTGACAAGTTTGTGGAGCCAATCCTGAACAAATGACGAGAAAGTTCAACGTTTGTGGATTTTCTGCCTCTAGAGTTACATAAAACCCCTGCCCTCCATCTGAAATAAGCACACAGAGCTCTGATTGGTCCTTGCGCCAAGGGGAGGAGTTATAACTGAAACGTGCCCTGTCCTTATGTACAACTATGACAGTGCTATTGAGGTCTGGCCATCTCCACCTCAGAGCTGTCAAGTGCATTAGCATTAGCATTTGACCGGTTTGTTTTGCGCAAAGGCCGCATGAGGCTGTTGTAGACTGAGGGGAGGTGGTATCTCAGACCACCACAAGAAGGGTTTTCTTTCTTAATCAGGATTGTGACGCGCGATGGAGACATTTGAAACACTGTCGACCACGGACCACTCAAGAACATCTCCACGGCGACAAGCATGCGGCAGACGCTCCAATAGAAAAGCTACAGACGCGCTAAAAGTTTGAAAACTAAAACGGTCTAAATTCCAGACAGGAAGTAAAAGATGAAGATGAAGTCAGAATCATCATTTTTAAATTTTATGTTAATGACAAATACAAAGAAAAGTTGGCCACATAATAGTTTTTCATTTTACCTACAAATATATTCCATACTTTACCACAAATTATACTTTTTGTGACGCTAGACTTTTCTTTTTTTCCATCTTTTGTTATTGAAAAACAAACTAACTGACATTTCTACACTAGAAATTCAAAATTGCTGCTCATTTTGTTGTAGCAAAGATTCAAAACCATCAGCATTTTGTCAGTTAATCGTCTAAATTGCGCTAATGTCCATACCTCATTTTGCCTCCATCCGCCGCCGTAACATTCTGGCGACAAAGTACTCTAAAGGGTCCGCGGCGCGCCTTCGTAATAACCCCACAACGATAACGACCCAACAAACCATCGCGCAGAACGTTGCCTTAAGCGTCGTTAATCCATAATGAGTGTGTGTGTGTTTGCGTGTGTGTTTGTGTGGTCGTCTCGTCCCCCCCCCCGCTCTGACCTGATGGCGAGGACCCAGGCCTGCCTCTCCTCGGCGTTGGAGGCGCTCAGCTGGTACGACTGGTGTTTCCCCTGCACCACGCGGCCCCTGTGCTCCGTCTTACACGCCTTCACCTTCTGAGCTTTGGGACAGAACAGCTCCAGGCAAAACTGTGGAGGGGGGGAAAAAACGCACATATTTCTGTTTGAAGAGCGTCCAGTGAAGAAGAGCCGTTTGGTTTTGCAGTTGTGGTTTGGATAAGCCTTTTGTTGTTAACGGTATAACGTAAAACACATACTTTGAAGACGTACAACTACAGTATGTGGCGGTAATGTAACACTTTATGGAAAACCAACCATGAAACACCAAAGAAGAAGAACAAGAAGAAGAAGAAGAAGAACAAGAAGAAGAAGAAGAAGAACAAGAACAAGAACAAGAACAAGAATTCAGACGTACAACTACAGTAGGTGGCGGTAATGTAACACTTTATGGAAAACCAACCATAAAACCCCAAAGAAGAAGAAGAAGAAGAAGAAGAAGAAGAAGAAGAAGAAGAAGAAGAAGAAGAAGAAGAAGAAGAAGAAGAAGAAGAAGAAGAAGAAGAATTCAGACGTACAACTACAAGTAGGTGGCGGTAATGTTAACACTTTTATGGAAAACCAACCATAAAAACACCAAAGAAGAAGAAGAAGAAGAAGAAGAAGAAGAGAAGAAGAAAAGAATTCAGACGTACAACTACAGTAGTGGCGGTAATGTAACACTTTATGGAAACCAACCATAAAACACCAAAGAAGAAGAAGAAGAAGAAGAAGAAGAAGAAGAAGAAGAAGAATTCAAGACGTACAACTACAGTAGGTGGCGGTATATGTAACACTTTATGGAAAACCAAACCATAAAACACCAAAGAAGAAGAAGAAGAAGAAGAAGAGAAGAAAGAAGAAGAAGAAGAAGTTCAGACGTACAACTACAGTAGGTGGCGTAATGTACACTTTATGGAAAACCAACCATAAAACACCAAAGAAAGAAGAAGAAGAAGAAGAAGAAGAAGAAGAAGAAGAAGAAGAAGAAGAAGAAGAATTCAGACGTACAACTACAGTAGGTGGCGGTAATGTAACACTTTATGGAAAACCAACCATAAAAATTGAAATCTCAAAGTGACGCCGCAAAATAACTTTAGCGAGCTGACGAATCTGCTCCAGGACCAGCGTTATCAAGCGTTAGTGTTTCGACTATACAATGACTGTTAGTTTTAGTCAAGATTCGGTCAAATAATTGTTTTTGGTTGTAGTTTTAGTCAACGGAACCGTAATATAGTTATATAAAGCATGTTTGCGTATGGTCTGGTTTGTGGCTCTGTGACTGAAAAGGAGGCGCTTTTTCATTTCTGTTTTCATTTAGTCTGTTAAAAGTCTGTATTTTCCGTCAGTCGTCACTTACAACTTTGTACTGGTTCCTTTCCAGTTAAAGTCCGCGAAGAAATGTGACACGGACAAAATTAACTCGCGGTTGGAGCTTCGTGCGCTTTATTGACGCGAGGAACTTTGGAATTCGTTCGGAAAAAAAGCAGTGTAGAAATGGCAGAAATGAAAGATAAGCTGCTCAGAAGTGACGACCGCGAGGAGTATTGTACCGGTTTGCTGGAGTCCTGCAGCTCTCGGACGCACAGATTCTCCAACGGGATGATGCCGATCGGGTCTTTGTCCTGGAGGAAGCACAAATCTGACGTGAAGTAAACACAAGCGAAGGTGGTGCTGGAAAATGGCTTCCAAACATGCTTAAAACAAGGGTAAAGGCTCCTTATTTCAAGCACTTCTTCTCTTGTATCTTGTTTCAGACTGTCGTTTTCCCGAGGTTTTTAAGACGTTTATAATACTTACATTTAAGATTTTGTGAAAAGTCTTACTGTTGTCTTATTATTGTCTTGTTATTTCACAATTAGGTTAAGGAACAATAATCCTGCCCCAACATTTAAGGAGTCCGATGACACACAGGAGGTAATTCTGTTTAAAATATATATAGCAACGCACTGTGACCCAATCGTTAGCCACAATTTCACTAGCAGGGACCACGCCTCAACAAATGGATTATGAGAGAATGTTTATTGATAATAGTGACCAAAGATGGTGATGTGTTACTCTGAAGATGATAGAGGCACGGGGTGGGACGGTGGGATCGAGAGAGCAGAGACAACAAGAGATGCTGGAATAGGCCTGTATAAATAGGGCTTCTGGGTAATTAGAGGTGTGGTTAAAGAGTGGAGGCGTGGTGTTGCTGGAGGAGTAGGAGGTTGAGGGGTGGTCCCGCTCCCGAGCCTCAGTTAATGATTACATGATCAACTGCATTTAATACAAATACAGGAACTGCTTTATTTTTTTGTTCGATTCGTCCTTAAAGTCCATGTCGCGTTTTTCTAATTACGACGTCGTTTGGTGCGTTGGTCCCTGTGGTGAATAATTATCACAGTTTTACGTCGGTCAAGTTGCAGTTTGTGAAGAAAATTTGTCAAAAAACAAAAGTTGCCTATTACGGGAAGTCGAGCAATCCCTCTGTGATGTCATCAAAACGCGCCATTCCATCCAAAAATTGCGGCGACACTTTGCATCGTACACCTTTTTATCACAGTTTATACAATCATTTAAACAAAATTTGCGGGTTTTCAGGTGTCATTAATTGTCAAAACTTAACTATTGTCTGATTTAAATTGATTTTGGCTCTTGTTTACGATCAGTTGAGGATTTACCGCCGTCTATGTCATATTTGCTGGACATGTCAAACCAGGAAGTGACATTATAAACATCGCCGAAATGGCCAAATTGGAATAAAACTGGCAAAATGTTTGATGAAATCTTAAATATAATCACGTTCCGTTTGTTTTACTGAAAATTCTAGTCTAATGTGTCACATGGACTTTAAACGGCTCCCTTTGTTGGAATTTGTGTCGAGACTAAAATACCTGAGCACCACTTCCTGTCAATTTAAGCAATTAAATTCCACTTTTTTCTAAAGTAACATTTTATTTTTTAGGTGTAAAACTAAGATATATACTTACTATCCAACCTAACTGAGTAGTAATCAGAAAAACATGATAACCTGTCGCACTTTAACATGATTGATGATGTAGTTCCCGCTTAAGTCCGGGCGTCTCGTAGCCTTGGTTTAGTTCCCGTTTGTAAAGCCAAATATTTGACTGTTATACGAGTCAAAATGTCACCGGTCAATCTTACCGTTGTGTATTTGAAGTAGTACAAGCAGCTGTCGGTCAGAATGAACCAGCGCCGCTTCCAGGTCTTGACCCGCCCGCCTGAAAACAGACGCAGGGAAAAAACACGTGATGATCGACTCCGGAAAGGTCGCGGGTCAGAGCGGCGCTGAATGTACCGCACCGATCTTGAGCAGCCAGCCTTCTCTGTCGGGGTTGAAGAAGGTCAAGGTGAGGTCGTTCCCGTCGTCCTCTGGGATTTTGAAGGGTTCGCTGCGGATGCTCGCGTACAACTTCTGCAGAGGAAGAGGACAACACACACACACAGAAATAATCACGGTTACAAATATACCATCTTATCATGTGGTGTGTGTGTGTGTGTGTGTGTGGGGGGGGTGTTACTGCCAGTTCTATTGTTGTACAAGCAGGCAATTAAGGTATCTGACAGTAAACCCATCCAAAAACATGATCTTTTCACTTTTTTTTTTCAATTTCGGGACATTGAAAAGAAGCCGCATTGTGCTTCTGTCTTCTATTCTAATCTACGACAGCAGCTTTAAACCAAGATGAACTAAGGCTAATCCAGGACTGAACCAGGTCTGAACCAAGTCTGAACCAGGTCTGAACCAAGTCTGAACCAGGTCTAAACCAGGTCTGAATCAGGTCTAAACCAGATCTGAACCAGGGCTGAACCAGGTCTGAACCAGGACTGAACCAGGACTGAACCAGGACAGAACCAGGATAGAACCAGGACAGAACCAGGTCTGAACCAGGACTGAACCAGGACTGAACCAGGACTGAACCAGCTTTTGGGTTGCGGAGGCTGGTGTTGATTTTTGCACGACACCCGTGGATCATTATGTTGTGTTTTGGACTTCTTAAACCGTAATATTGATCTAAAACAACATTGCGAACAAAGGATTTGTTTTTCCCTTGTGCCTAAATTGCTACACGACGACGCTGCCGACTCCTACATGTGTCAGAAAACAAAACTGCTGAACAAAGTAAGTAAATATCAGTGGACGTGACTCGGGGAGCGGTGAAGAACTGGACTGACCGCAGAGGAATATAAAGAGTAATATGCATGACTCACTCCAAACACAAGGGGAGCCGTTACAAAGTTAAAAGCTCCAAAAAGTCTGAACCGAGTTTGCTTAATAATAAGTCAAATCCTGTGTCTCTGGTTGTCAGACGTCAGGGCTCTCTCAGACCAAACACCAGAGCCTCTGTCAGAGGAGAATAATGGGTAGTTACAAAGACCAGAACATCCTTTGGACGGTCCAGTTTCTCCTCCAATGGACCCAGACTGTGGAACTCTCTTTCCCACAGACGTAAACCGCAAACTGAGCCCAACACTTAAATGTCTGAAACTGTGGCTAAAATCAGGAGTTGCACTCACAGTTCTGAGTGAAATGCAGGCTGCTGTTATTAAAACATTTTAATTTTATCTTTACTCTTTATCTTTTTTTAATTTATTTTTTTTAGATTTGTTCGCGATTTCTTCTAAAAGCCTCTTATGCACAAAATATGCATCTGGTTTGTCCAATAAAACTGCTGTGTCCATGTAATAAAAAAAATAAAATAAAATAAAAAAATAATAATAATAATAATAATAATAATAATAATAATAATAATAATAATAATAATTATTATTATTATCTAAGGCCCAAAGGCACTGGGATAGGCTCCAGTCACCCGCGACCCCTAACGGGAACAAGCGGTAGAAAATGGATGGATAGATGGATAATAATAATAATAATACAAAAAAAATAAAATAATAATACAAAAATAATATAATAATAAAAAAATAGCTGGATGATTAAACAAAAAATAAGAACACATAATCCTGCTTTGCCCTTTAATTATATTTTTTGCTGTGTTATTCCAACTGTCCTTTCTTTGCATCTTTTGGACAGTTTTACTAAATTTGCATTTACATTTTAAGTAAACATATCATAAAGAATCATAAAAAATAGTTTCTGCAAAATGCCACTCCCACATTGGAAACAGCAGATGGATACTTATGGAAAGTACTTAGGCACAACCAACTACAGAAATAAATAGAAGGTGAATGAATGAATGTATTCTCTAACATTATATTCTAAAGTCTATTATGAGTCAATATTTCTATTTGTAAGTGAAAAGTTCTACTTGAAATCACATACTTTTCTAACACTGTTTAATTCGTTTCAAGCGAGGCAGCAAAGCGTTGATTCAAACGTGCAAATACGTCTGAGAAGAAGCTTTCAGTCTCTGCGTTTCATATAACTTTATGTGCAGAATGTCTGAGAGTGTGGGCGTCTGAGGTGACTGAGGAAAGTGTGGCGAATCCTCCAGAACCAGACCAAACCAAGCGTCTGAGGTGACTGAGGAAAGTGTGCGAATCCTCCAGCCAGGACCAAACCAAGCGTCTGAGGTGACTGAGGAAAGTGTGGCGAATCCTCCAAGGACCAGGACCAAACCAAGCGTCTGAGGTGACTGAGGAAAGTGTGGCGAATCCTCCAGGACCAGGACCAAACCAAGCTTCTGAGGTGCTGAGAAAGTGTGGCAAATCCTCCAGGACCAGACCAAACCAAGCGTTTGAGTGGCTGAGGAAGTGTGGCAAATCCTCCAGGACCAGGACCAAACCAAGCGTCTGAGGTGGCTGAGGAAAGTGTGGCAAATCCTCCAGGATCAGGACCAAACCAAGCGTCTGAGGTGACTGAGGAAAGTGTGGCAAATCCTCCAGGACCAGGACCAAACCAAGCGTTGAGGTGGCTGAGGAAAGTGTGCGAATCCTCCAGGATCAGGACCAAACCAAGCGTCTGAGGTGACTGGAAGGGTGGCGAATCCTCCAGGACCAGGACCAAACCAAGCGTCTGAGGGACTGAGGAAAGTGTGGCGAATCCTCCAGGACCAGGACCAAACCAAGCGTCTGAGGTGGCTGAGGAAAGTGTGGCGAATCCTCCAGGACCAGACCAAACCAAGCGTCTGAGGTGGCTGAGGAAAGTGTGGCGAATCCTCCAGACCAGGACCAAACCAAGCGTCTGAGGTGGCTGAGGAAAGTGTGGGCGAATCTCCAGGACCAGGACCAAACCAAGCGTCTGAGGTGACTGAGGAAGTGTGGCGATCCTCCAGGACCAGGACCAAACAAGCGTTTGAGGGACTGAGGAAAGTGTGGCAAATCCTCCAGGACCAGACCAAACCAAGCTCAAGAACTTGAACAAGGACTAAACCAGGATTACACAAGGACTAAACCAGAACTGAACAAGGACTAACCAGAATTGAACAAGACTAAACCAGGATTAAACAAGGACTAACCAGAACTGAACAAGAACTAACCAGAATGAACAAGACTAAACCACAACTAAACAAGACTAAACCAGAACTAACAACGACTAAACCAGAACTAAACAAGGACTAACCAGAACTAAACAAGGCTGAACCAGGATAAACAGAACTAACCAGAACTAAACAAGAATAAACCAGAACTGAACAAGACTAACCAGAACTAAACAAGACTAAACCAGGACTAAACAAGACCAACCAGGACTAAGAGGGACTAAACCAGGACTAAACCAGGACTGAACCAGGACTGAACCAGGACTGAACCAGGACTGACCGAGAGCAGCTCGCTTGGCAGGTCTTCCCCGTGGTTGATGCCTCGGTTCATCGATATAAAGTACTGCAACTGGGCTTGTCTTTGACGTTTGGGTTGTGGAGGCTCGTGTTGAGCATGATGATGGCGAAGGACAGGATGTAACAGGTATCTGCAACCAAAACACACACAACATCAGGTATCTGCAACCAAACACACAACAACATCAGGTATCTGCAACCAAAACACACACAACATCAGGTCTGCAACAAAACACACACAACATCAGGTATCTGCAACCAAACACACACAACATCAGGTATCTGCAACCAACACACACAACATCAGGTATCTGCAACCAAACACACACAACATCAGGTATCTGCAACCACAACACACACAACATCGGTATCTGCAACCAAAACACACACAACATCAGGTATCTGCAAACCAAAACACACACAACATCAGGTATCTGCAACCAAAACACACACAACATCAGTATCTGCAACCAAAACACACACAACATCAGGTATCTGCAACCAAACACACACAACATCAGGTATCTGCAACCAAAACACACACAACATCAGGATCTGCAACCACAACACACACAACATCAGGTATCTGCAACCAAAACACACACAACATCAGGTATCTGCACCAAAACACACACAACATCAGGTATCTGCAACCAAAACACACACAACATCAGGTATCTGCAACCAAAACACACACAACATCAGGTATCTGCAACCACAACACACACAACATCAGATATCTGCAACCAAAACACACACAACATCGATATCTGCAACCACAACACACACAACATCAGGTATCTGCAACCACAACACACACAACATCAGGTATCTGCAACCAAAACACAAAACATCAGGTATCTACAACCAAACACACACGCATCAGGTATCTGCAACCAAAACCACACACAACATCAGGTATCTGCAACCAAAACACACAAAACATCAGGTATCTACAACAAAACACACGATATCAGGTATCTGCAACCAAAACACACACAACATCAGGTATCTGCAACCACAACACCACACAACATCAGGTATCTGCAACCACAACACACACACACATCAGGTATCGCAACCAAAAACACACACAACTCAGGTATCTGCAACCAAACACACACACATCAGTATCTACACCATATGCGCGATTACTCTACTCGAATACTCTCGCATTAATTTACCTTTTTCTGGGCCAAATTTGATCATAATAAATAAGTAATCAACAAATCAATCAATCAATCAATGTGGGAAACTTTTGTGTGTAGAACTATAGACCCTTGTGTTTGATTTAACTGTGGAAAGTAATATATATCTACATCTATCTACAAATCTGTTACAAACTTGAACCAAACATTTATGACAAAATACAATTTCGAGCCTTGAACATTATTATTATTATTATTTTTTTCATCTTTTTGTCATAGAAACGCAGAAAAACTGACATTGCTATAAGTTGTTGCTCATTTTTTGTTGAATAATTAGCACTCGGTTGGATTGACTTCTACTTCTCCATCAGCCTCCAGTCACTTCCATCGTGTCATTTTGAACCTTCTGACGACTGCATCATAAAGGGTCTATAAGACTTGAGTTCATATACCGGTGGATTGGAAGACCCCGGGGTTACAGAGGCAGTATCGAGTCGCGAACGCCTCCATCATCCTGTCGATCTTCTGAGCTTCTCCAGGGAGCCGGAAACTCCACAGAAACTGCCTACAGAGACGGAACCGCATTAGCATGAAGCAAAAAGACCGAGCGGAGCTGGCAGTATCGCACCTTCAGCTGACACAACACGAAATAGAACATTCAGTATGATAAATGATGGTGGATTTCATGTCCTCTAAAGCTTTGGTGCAGTTTTAAAAGGAGGGAGGGGTGGCACGGTGCCCCCTGGTGGCTGAAGTATGAATCTATATTGTAAAAAAAGTTTTAAAAAGTATGACACTGAAACTAGCGCCTCATTTCAACCATTATCAGTCACTTCTTGCCACGTGAACTATGCGCCCCCTGTGGCCATATTGGTTCTCGTAATTAATGTAAACCAGGGATGTCCAAACTACGGCCCGGGGTTCAAACGCGGCCCTCAGACCAATTTTTGTTGCTAAGTTGGTCCAAACAACAAAAAGTAGTACTTAATACTGTAAAATTAAAAACAATTCAAGCATTTTGATGTTCTACCAACTTAATATGAAGTCTTATTAAAGGTGTGGAGGCCCATCGAAACCATGAAAATGCAAAATTTCAAATGATTCACTTCATTGTCGGGTTGTCTGTGGCCCTCTGCTCCGTATAAGTTTCTGTGAAAAAAGTTTGGACCCCCCTCATGTAAACTAATGCACACTCCAAAGGAAATCTGCATGCACTTTTCAAATATCAGTTTTGGTGTTGAAAATGTGATATCAAATCTCGTCTCTTTTGTAAACGCAGGTGCTGAAAGGTTTGACATAATCACCTTTACCTCTACAGCTTATTACTGGGTGAACAATCAGCCATTTTTTCCCAAATACGAGCGATCGCGGTTATTGTTTTTTTTCTGGGATTTTTGCCGCGCGCCCCCTGGTGGAACGTGAGTGCAGCAGGCGAGCGCGAGGTCTGTTTTGGATGTTATTTGACATTTTATGGTCGACATTTCTGTTGATTTTGTTTTTTACATAATAGTTTGATAGAACCAGTACGACGCTAAACTGCCACTAAAATAGATTTTTTTTTCCAAATATACTTAATACTCGCAGTATCTAATTGAGTATAATTCTACTCATGTAAATGTACTTGTACTTGAGTCAAAATGTTCAATACTTTCACCACCACGGATCAAAACTAGTCCTCAAATCAAGAGTAATATGTGGACTTCGATTCATAAGCTTCGCTGGATGAAAGTCATGGTTTCAGGCGTGTCTTTTGTTGTGTGCGTTTTCCTTTTTCATACCGACCTCAAAGCTTGCACCAGATTCAAGTCGGAGAACTCATGCAGCGCCACAAAGGCTCTGAGCACCGCCAGATGCATTTCCTCTCTGCAACAAAGCAAAACCCAACAACATGAAACTGAATAAACGCCGTTCTGTCTCTGAGGGGGACAAAGCCTCAACGCCCACCGTCTCACAAAGGCCTGAACACGACGTCGTGATTCAAATGCAAAGTTGTATTAATAAAGAATGATTGTGAGTAAAAGGGTAAAAAGGCTTTGATGCCCACTTTTCTTCTTGAAGTGCACTTGGTACTCGCTGCACCCTCGAGATCCAGGGGTCACCTCATCTGATACGGGGGCTTGTTCTAAAAAGCAAAGTCACTAATCTGGCTTTGAAAACACGTGTAATGAGTAAGCGTTAAACAACAAGGAACGATGTGTTTTAACACGCGGGGGTTGCAATTTGATTTCATGGGGTCCTGATCTGGGGAGGATTGAAAGTTTATGCAATAGTCTTGACAACAAGGCTTGAGACCCTTCAGATGTAGATTGTGTGTTTGGGGGTCGTGAAGGCCAAATATTGTTATTATGGTGGTCGCGAGAGTCTGGTCGTGGCGTTACTCCCCTTATAACGTGACCCCACAAACAGCAGTAGCCAATAGGTGAATATAACGGCCTGTTTGCTGTACCTTTGCTGTCCGAGGGGTCCGTTATCTCAGTCTTTAAAGCAAGACAGCAGCTCATTTGGTCAGTTGTTTCTAGGGTGATATCCACAGCGAAGTCACCTTGCCATGCCCGGCCCACTATTGCCTCTTTCTGCAACGGCTCAACATTTCGGTTGAGCGGGACTTCCGTGAGGGAAAGGTTTCGCTGCTAAAATATAACACTAAGCTGATTGATCTGTGGAAAACGCTCACGTGACCATCAAGTCAACGATGCGTCGATTCTCTGGGATTCTCTGAAAACGGCTTTGTGTCTGTATAGAACTTACTTTGTAGAACCATTGCCCAGTGTAAAATAACTCAACTGGAAGGAGGATTACAACGGATGGCGGCGCCCAAAGCAACATCCGGAATAAGATGTTATATTTGAATAACCTTCATTAACTCTGTCACACTCGGATTTGCATTCGGATTCCCGCTCACCGTAGTACAATGCATTTTTAGCAAACGGTAAGTCTATTTTGCTTGGTAAATGTAACTTTTCACGTTAGACTATTTTGGTTTTCTCACAGTTAAACTTACCAGTTGTAAAAGATTCTGTCCGAAGTCGTTTTGCAGTCGTTCATACTTTCTCTGTAGTTACTGTAATCCGTACCTCTCGCCTAAGAAGTTGCCGATGGCCGTCTTGTTGAGTCCTTCTTCTTTGTAGAGGAACTCGGCCACGGGTTCAGGCCTCCACTCCAGCAGCCCACTGTCCACCAGGTACTGCACGCCCTGAGGGGAAGAAAGGAATAATCCTCAAGGAGTTTATGTATTTCATCGCGAGAAATGACGCCTTGAGATTGTGAAAAATTGTGTATTTCTCATAAAATCCAGACAGAGATGGTCACAAATTGGACCGCAGTTGTGCAAATGGGATTTCGTGTACCAGCATCGAGACATAATCTTAATTAGCATGTTTTTTGTAATAGTTTTTCTCTATCTTTGGGCAGCTTAAGTGTTGTGTAGGAGCTGAAAGTACTCGGAATGTTCAGTTTTAAAAGGACTAAAGAACTGCAACCTCACGTTATACCACCTTTTAATTCAAAAGTCTTCATAGTGCCACCCATAATACTAGAAACCCATGAATTGATTTGTTTCCGCGGTGAACAGAACAAACGAATGTCTTACTTGAGATGCGTTAAGCTGTTCTGAATCTCACAGAACAAACTCTAAACCTAAAGTATCACACCCAATGTTCAGGTTTCCATTGCGTTAATAACAAGCTTCTTTCCGTCCGTCCAAACTCGTGTCTTATTTAAAATGCGCGTCCGGTCGTTGTAGAAGGCCACGTTAGAATCAAACCCGAACACAGTCTAATGAATATTTATTGCGTCTTTCGCTCGCTCGCAGTGGGAGGTCCGCGGCCAAGTCTTGACATTTTCATCCCTCGTTCGGTCGTGTTGAAGTGGACACGGAACCAATTACAGCCCAAACGCGCGGGCCTCCTCGCGGGTCCTCTCGTTTCGCAGACTGCTGACAATGAAACTGGGCAGGGGGCGGGGGATGGGGGGGGGATGGATGTCGGGAGGTCATTGCGGTGCAGAAGAGACGCTCGAGTCTCACTTCGGGGAAACAGGATGTGGCTTTGTCGCTCTTCACAACTCGACTATAAGCGACAAGTTGCATTGCCGGAGAACAAGATTGACCTGTCTGCAGAGCTATTGTATCCCAACGCAGCCGACCGACCTTCAGTGACGGGAGACCTCCGGCCAACACGAGGATAACGCTATTTCGTTAAAGTGCACACGTCAGGTCGGACATAACTAGGGTGGAAAAGGTTTCAAAAGTAGTCATCTGGAAACAGGTTTTGAAATCAAGACGTTTCAATTCCAATCCGAAAGTGATCGGGACTAAAAATAAGAAAATAGGCCTGTTTTTTTCGACGGAGCGCGACGTACAAACCGCTGTCCGTATCGAACATTTTGCAATATTTGTCGATGCCCCGTGTGTTAAAATTGTGATCTTAAACCTTAAGTCCAATATTAAATTCAAAACTCTCCGTTGATTAAATGGGAAACGCAACTTTTTCACTCTTTTAAGACGTTTCCTGGCAAATTAGTGTGTGTTTTATGCACAACACTTTCAAGTGGAGATTGTTCTGTAGATGTTGGCATTCGGCGCTAGCATTGAAGTAGCATTTAGCCCGCAGCTACTGTTAGCGTCCTTGGATACGCTGGATCACTTTCTTCATGTTTTCATATCTGTATTTGACCCAATATACCTCGTAAAGTCCGCGGTTGCTCTCAGTTGTGGAACAGTGGGTGTCAGGGAAGCTCTTCTACATTACAATGAATGGATTGCTTCTTCCACGGACGTCCACTAGAGGCCGTTCTATCAGATTCTTACGACGTGCCATATTTTTCCCGACCAATTTTCGCACTTAAACAGGATTTTTTGCCAGATCCGATCACAAAAGTTGCTCCAAAAGAAAGTTTTGACATTTTACAATCTCACGCGGGGGATTTTAACGAATGTCAATGGTCGTGTTCAGTCCCTGGCTCGGGCCTAAAAACATGCGAAACCCGCCAAATGCGCTGCCTATATAACGGTATTAGCCATTTGTGCCGACAGAAGACTTTAAACTTTGTGCCAGTTTTTGTTCCACGTGGACAGGCCCAGTATTTACAAAGATGAACGACAAACCGGTGAATTGTGACACGTAAACGTAAATTCACTCTGAGTTTGTCCCATTTTAGCCAATTCAACATTGCTTATTTTCTCTGCAGTTGCTCTGTACTGCCCCCTGCTGTCTGTGAACCTGCTCCTGTGCTGCCGTTGAGCCTCTGCTGTTACAAACGCATTGTGGTGCTAATGCTGCTAACGTCTACGCGGAGCTAATGACGACAAACGCAAAAATCCTCATTCAAATGTTGATTTATTAACTTCCGGGTTGAGAATGTAACTCTATTGGAGCCATGATTTGGTAGATTTGAGCATGTTCTTGGGTTTGATTGTTTGATTCGAGCCGTTACAGTCCACACGACGTTCTGCCGTTCTGTATCGCGCATGGTTTTTTTTCCTGACTTGACGCTGGAATGCAGAAACTCTGAGAAAACGTCTCTGCGAGGGCGGCGTTACGACCTCCGAGGACGAATGGAACGCAGCGCAGCAAGGATGAAAAAAAGGACCCGCGTTGCCATGGTGAATAACAATTCAAAACCGAACACTCGCCGTCTATTGTGGTGGAGCGCTAACAAACGGCTGATCCTACGTGAGCGCGGATGGGAGTTGGTTGTCAGGCTCGCTGTCATGTTGTTGACCTTCGAATGTGCAGAAGCTTGAGCTGAAGATGAAAACCTGCAATGGGCAGTTCATTGTTCGTGGAAGAATGATCCTGACTTTTCTCTAAGGAACGGGTTCACATATTTTAGACGCAGTTCTGCCACTGAAAAAGGAATAATTAAGCACAGAAAGACGGTATTTTTTACGTGCCTTTTTTGGATCCATATTGAATTTCTTTTTCCCATGGAAAAATGTTCGACTCTTTGTCAATTTTTTACTGCAACAAAAAACAGAAAAACATGTGAGACAAAGTCAAATAGAATAAAAACAATTGTTTTGTTTTTTTCCTTTTTCATAAATTGGTGCGTACTAAAATGTAGAGACGTAACAATTCAAGTTTTTTCATCTTGTTGAACGTCCCTTTTCACACCCAACAAGCCTTTCATTACTGTCATCGTCCTAAGGTTCAATATTCAAAAGTCTAAAATAACAGTAATAGAATAAAGCACTTTTTGTATTGATTCGAATATCATGATTATTGTTACATGTAGCACCGTGTTCTGAAACATGATAAAAGTTCACCATTGAGTCATGTTCGATAGTGTCATCGTTTATCATTTACTATCAGGAAGTCCTTATTTGGGGGCTGCTCTGACACGTTATAATTCTACAGAATTTAGGGGAGATAAGCCACAAAATAAGCATGTATTTTACAGGTGTTTTGGTCAAAGGTTTTTTTTTTTTTATTACAAGTCCCATGTAATAACTGTGGCAGGTTAAAGGGTCGAAAGCTGCACAAATCGTAGGCCATTGTTAGGCTCCTTGTTAACTGCTTACCTTTTAGGTCAAGGGGACGAGGGGGATGGGGGACGAGGGGGAATGGGGACGAGGGGGATGGGGACGAATGGATCTCGTCGGTGGTTCATATGTACAAGGGGGAATGGGGGATGAGGGGAATGGGGGACGAGGGGGATGGGGGACGAGCGTGCTCCGTCACCTTGCCTTTTCCCTTGTTCTCAACCAGTCTTGACTCTTGTGACTATCGTGAGAATCATTTGATGGACAATGCTCCACATGAATGTCATTGCATTTATGGACAACTTATCGTTCATACAAATATTGAGAAGAAACTAATTTATAAATAAAGCATATTCTCTATAAAAAATGTCTATTAGCCTCTGCCAACAACGAACCTGTGCGCCTTTCTGTTTTCAATACGGTCCCGGGCCCATTCATGCCCAGGCGGCGTTGTCGGACCTCCCATTTGGTTTTAAAAGCTAAAGTTAAAACACCCTGCCAATTTTAGGAGCACTCCAGGAAGACTCAAGTGGACCCAAATTTTTCTCAAGGCTGTGACTGACAAAGCATCTGGAAATATGCGCGACGTTAGTCCCGATTCACTGATCCAGCCTCAAGTGCAGACTTCCAGAGACAATGAAGTGTTTTTTTTAGATCTGACTGAACTATGCAACTGAAAACTTTTCCATTCATTGCAGTTTTTCTGACTCATTTACACAACGCTTTAAATACTCACTCTTCCACGTCAGCGATTGCCTTGGACTTCTGTGTGGGCAAAAGAGAGAGAAAAAACTTTATTCAGTGTTCCTCTTTTCAATTCGACATGACTAAAAAAAAACCTTTGTTTGCTAAAAGAAATTCTATGTTGGCTGAGGACAGGAGCGATACGTTAAATCGTTTTAATCTAATCCAAACCTGTTTCGCTGACCCTCAATCACACCTTTGTCCCTTCACCAAGTTCAACGAAAGGCCTGCTTAAAAAGGCGCTAAGTAACTCTCCTGGTGATCTGTCTCTATGGAGATATTAACGTTTTGCCCGGAAATAAACTGATCTCGCCTCCGTCAAAGAAAGAATGTTTTGTATGTGTTTTTGAATCCATATCAAATAAATACAAGGTCCATAAGTTTGTAGACGAAACGTTCTACTTTTACTTTGGCATCTCATGTTTAAAGACTTTCTTACACCAGGAAGTGACTCCATCTACTGGCTGCAGAAGGGAATTACACAGGTGAGATGAACAAATGCTAGTTTTTCTGCCGCCACGCAGTTTTAGTGACGTGTTTTGAGGCAAAAACGAGTCTGGCGACGGCACGGACCATCCGACGCTCGACCTGCGACGCCGCACAAACGGAGAAATTCCGAATGGGTGTTTCTTACGCTCGGAGGAAGAGCGTATCTACGTCTGCGTTACGTCTTGAGGTCCATCAATCATGGCGCCAGACTCGTTTTGAGCATTTCCCGCTCATTTCACGTTCCATTACAATTGCGCGGCTGCGTTAGCTTGTCCGAGGAAAGCTAGCATTTGGTTATCTCACTCTTGCGATTTCCCTCTGCCAGCCAGTAGATGGAGGATTTTCTAAACAGGATTCATCGAACGAGGCGAATGAAGCTAAATGCAACACCAGGTTTGTTTTTAACGAGGGAACTTTTTTTTTTTTTTTTGCTGACCGCCCACTGACGATCAAGTGTTTCAGGGGTGCGTTCTAATAAAGTTTGTGAACCTGTGCGTCGTCCAGCGACTCTGAGCTTGTGATGGTTGAGCCGCAGATGCCTGTCTTTTCTCGACTGCGGAGGAGGGAAAAGAGAGGCACATATTAGAAAAGAGTCACAAACGCCACGCCCCGCGGCTTTCTTCGACGGGAACCATCGAAAAGAAAGAAGTGCAGAGAGAAACAGAGCAGCCAAATGTTTCTGTTTGGTCCAAAAGGAAGTCATGTTCAGGTATAGGATCAAAACAGAAAAGCCACGTGCACTGAACCGTGTACTCAGGGCTATTCAACTGGAGGGCCGGGGGCCAGATCAGGCGCCGCCAAACGATCTGATCGGCCATCTCCCAGTTATTACAAAATGTTTTTTTTGTTTCTGGTTTTAATTCTGGGTTTAGCAATAGCTTAAATCTAGTTTGGTTCCGGTTTTAGTCCTTAATTAATTCTATCTTTAGATCTGGTTTAGAACCTGGTGTAATTCTGGGTCCGATTCGGTTCACACCTGGTTGGTAGCCAATCCGGCCCAAGGCACGTTCCCCCAAGAAATCTGGCCTCAGGAAATTACGTTGAATGGCCCTGGTATTCATTTTGTCTGATTTTGTCCAAAAAAACTTTCATATTAATCTTGTGGCAAAAAAATGTTATTAAATTGACAACAGCGCCTCCGTCCTCTTGATGCAAAATATTAGTTTTTTTTGTTTGTTTTTTTGCATCATGTGGATTGGCCCAGTAATTACAGAGATATATTAAAGTTAAACCAGGACAAAGCATCAACATCATGACAGTTAAAAGGCAGTTTCCATTTAAGTGGTGAAGAAGTACAATTTCGTTCCGTGAAAACTTAGGTCAACTACAGGTAAAGGATACAAAAAGTGACGCGTAAAAGCAAAAATATGTACACCTGTTGAATGTGTTTAGAATTAATGTTTGAAACCGTCAGAAGAATGGGTGTCTGTTGAATCACACACAATTTCGTCTGTTTATGTCATTTATTTAAAGCTCTAACGTTAACCTACGCCAAATCCTCCCAATCCTAACCCCAAATCCTAACCCCAGATCCTAAACCCCAAATCCTAACCCCAATCCTAACCCCAATCCCTAACCCCAGAATCCTACCCCAAACCTAACCCAAATCCTAACCCCAGATCCTAACACCAGAATCCTAACCCCAAATCCTAACCCCAAATCCTAACCCCAACCGTCACTCTAATTGCGAAAACATATATTGGAAAAAACCACCAACTAACACCGATGCAAAGTGACAAACTGGTATTCTTGTTTTACGAACTTTCTACTTCTCTGTAGCGTTTGTATGTTGATCTTTTTCTTGACCAAACTGCAACTTGAATAATAAATAAACACACAAATATTCACCACAAGCACCACAAGAGTTTAAACAAAGTAATTAGCCATATCGTCATGTGCACTTTAATGTTGCGTTCACACTTTTGTTTGCTCCTAAATCGAGCTCATTTCTGTCCCAACGTGCGCTTGGTTTGGTCCTGTTCCAGCCCTGGCTTAGTCCTGATCCAGTCCAGGTTTAGAGTCGCGTTTAGTTCTCGGGTGTCGTCCCAGTTCTGATGTGGTGAACGTGAAGTGTGAACGCACCCTTAGCTTCTTCTCGCTGCCGCGACAACACATTTTGGCTGCGAGTTCTGCTCTCTATAAGCGACGGAAGTTTAGAAAATAAATATAGGTATTGTTAAACGTGTTAAAATACTCATCAAGCACCGCATTAAAACCAGGACTAAACCAGGATTAAACCAATTAAAACTTGGGCTCAAACCTGGACCAAACAAGTGTGAACGCGGCCTTATTAACACAATTCACCTCACAATCTTTTCACGTTTAATAACCTTAAAAAAGCATGAACAAATACTTAATGCATAATGACAAGAAGTTTGTTAATAATAACTTTGTCAATATTTAGTTCAAACCCCAACTTTTAACCCTTAAGCCTGAATCATTCTTTATAAACTATTAGTGCATGCTTTATTCAGGCTAATTAAGGTTTAGTTATTATAAAACAGCGCTTTATTGAATATTGAACAGTAAATCTTTGCAGGGACAATTACTTTTGCTGTGTATCTATTTAATTTCATTCTAATTTTGTGATTTTAGTGCTTTTTTTTTCAAAAATGCCAACATAAACCCTTGATTTCTCATTATAACATATCGATTATTAACTCTAATATTAATATAATTATGTTTCAAAGCCTAGAAATTTAGGTGAATATTTGCAAATAATAAAAGTTAACAATATGTGGACTATTACTTTCAATGTAGAGAGCCTTAGCACGTTACTCTTATATTGTCACTCCCTTTCAAATAACTTAATACACATTTTTGCCGATGTGAGATTTAAAATAAAATAAAGTGTTCACCTTTTCCCCAGAGGAAGCTGTCTTTGCGTCGCACGGCCATGTTGTTGTTGAAGCGACTGAAGTGAACAGGAAGTGAGCTGCTGCTGCTGCTGCTGCTGCTGCTGCTGCTGCTGCTGCCGTGGCGACTGTTCAGAAACACACAGGTTATTTTTAATACTGCGATACTGATTCACAATAGTTGTCATTTGAAAATATTTACACACGTTTGTTGCATCACAGTTACAAAAAGGCTCCTTCGACAAAAACCAAAATAACCGTGAAACTTTTCCCCAAATTATAAGCAAAGATAATGAGTGGAAAAAAGGGTTACATCATTAAAAAATAACAATAAATAACATGAAAACAATTAAAATAGCCAATGTGATTAAATGGAGTATTCAAGTTATTCAAATTCATTACAGTCTAACTCAGATAGTACAGATTAACCAATTTTACTTCAATATTTTTTAAAATTTCATGAAAGCAAATCCCTAAAGTTTGTGTGATTTTACTCAGCTGACAAGATTAAGTTGACCTACACTTTCGATTTGTTGTTTGTTGCCTTTAATTCGCTGTCCGTTTGCGTCTTAAAGCAGATTTAACGTTTATTTGAGAGCAAAGCGCGTCACAGATCGTACATAATCACCAAATAACTAAAGAAATAAATACATAAATACATACATACATACATACATACATAGATACAAAAATTTAAATTTATTAATGAATAATAAATAGATGTAGTCAATAGTGTGTCAGCGTCTGAAATCTAATTCTGGTTCTGAAATTCTGAAAAATAGAAAACACAAAACAAGGAACAAGACCAGAGAGCAAAACAATAATAATAAATAATAATAATAATAATAATAATAATAATAATAATAATAATAATAATAATAATAATAATAATAATAATAATAATAATAATACATAATAAAATAAAATAAAAACACAATGACACAAAAAAAAATTACTGAAATTTGTTTGCTTTTTTTCAAATCTTAAATTAGAAAACGCTTGTATTTTCTTGTATTTACGCTCGTTCCATCGGCGATCTTACTTGAAGACAGTCAAAATATAGTCAAAAAGAGATCAATATGACTTATTTCAATCACTTATAAACTTATTATCTTATTTTAGATGGTTTTTGATCATATCTGTACCAGAACTCTTCAGTATTCTTCCTGTGTCTGTTTGGTTTTTTTAAGCTTCTGGACTCAAAAACAGACGAACTTTCAACGGATTGTAACTTTTGAGGCTTTTGTCTCCATGGAGATGCTATTGCTTCACCTGAGCATTCTATCAAGTACGATAGAACCTGCTTGTCTGCATGGAGATGGATACATGTAATACCATACACGAGGACCATGCCAGGCAAAGCAATAACAGGTGCCGACCCTGCAACTTGAAAGTTACGGAGTGCAGCTTTAAAATCACCAAAAACAAATCATTTGTGTTTTCAGCCAAATAAATCGATTTTTCTTGCTGTATGTGTCAAAATGGTGGCACCATAAAGTCGACAGTACGTGAGAGTTTATAGAAACACTTGAGTTTCACTTCTGTTTGACAGCGCCCTCTGGTGGTCCCACACACACACTTCCTCCACCCCAAAGTCTTGTACAGTCGCGGGAGTATTTTTAGATGTGAGAACGAGAAGTAAAACGGCAGACGAAGTCATTTTATGAGCAAGCGGTTTCCCTTTTGTTTTTCGAGAACAAAACTTACTGATCGCTACGCCGATTGGAGTATTGAACTGGTCGTTGCAATTGTGGACCAATGAGAAGCTGGGATCGAAAGGGTTGCCATGTCGTTAAGAAAAAAATCCTAATTGGCTCTTGCCGTAAAGGTTCTCCGTTGCCTGGAATGTCATTAATCCTGTTTTCCAGTCTCCATTGGAGGTCAGATGTTTTTGTGTTCCGGTTTTCAATCGGAAAAACAATTACGAGTGCGACAGTAACGAATCTATTTATTAATCCTGCAGTTCACAGTTGCCACCAGCAGAGATGTCGTCAGTGTCGTGCTATTTACTACAATTTTCTGTTACAATATTTAATCTCAGACTGTCCTCGCTCCTAAAACAACAAATCTGGTCGTTTTGTGAGTTGATGCAAAAAAGGCTCATTTTTATTTATTTGTTTATGGCTTTTTGATTAAACAGTTTTAAACTATTATTTGGAATTATGGATGATTTTTACATTCCCAATGTTACAAGTCACATTTTTATTCAAATGTGTTAATATCAAATGTGTATTCATGCTGAGCCAAATGCATTGTTGGAGATTATTACTGAAATAATGTTTGTGCATTTAGCCCAGGGGGGTCCAAACTTTTTCCACCGAGGGCCGCATTTTGAAACATACGGCGCAGAGGGCCACAGACAACCCGACAATGAAATGAACCATTGGAAATTTTGCATTTGACATAGTTTCGATGAGCCTCCACCCCTTTAATAAGACTTGGAACATTAATATTAGGTTGGTATAACATCAGCAGGAAGACTGAGAATGACTGAGACTGAAATTGGTCTGAGGGCCGCATTTGGCATGATGTCACTTCCTGTCAGGACATAAACAAACCTGAGAAGTTTAACACCAGCTCTTTATTGTGGATTTCACACGTTTTTGACCAGTATGAGGCTGTTATTGTCAGAAAAGACCTTTTTCCTGGATCTGTGCAACAAAATGGACATTGAGCAAGTCTGGAATCTCCATAACTCCTGGTAAGTCCACTTTTTCACTCTGTTGAGTGTAATTCAGACAGGACCTGCAGGGGCGCTGTTTTGTTTTTTTGGCACACGAGATACGACACCATTTGGAGTGTTTTGACATCCTACAAAATGACCAAATATGTTGTTTTCATTTGGAGGACCTGTTGCTAATTGGTTTTTCCCTTTGGCCCATTCACACTCCGTACGGCCTTGGAGTGACTCATTACTTCAACATGTTCCAATGAGCTCGTATCCAAACCATTCATGTTTGAGGAAGACGCATGTCAAAGATGTCAAACCGAGAACGGGCATCAGAAGAGCGAGTCCGTGAACCCAAATGACTGACATTCTCATAATGGAAAAAATTTACCTTTTTGACAGACTTTGGACTAAATTAATCATATTGCATTGGATAATTTGATCTCTGTGTCGTGTTCCATGTTTGAGTTTCAGGTATAATTATATTTTTTTAATTGGAAAAAACAAAAGAAAACAAACAAAAAATCTGTGTTTAAGAGGTTTATTTATTTAATGTTAGTTTATTTATTTATTCATGGTCAGGGCAGCGCATGTCGATGAACATACCCGGAGCAAACACCAGGCAGACACAGGGAGAACGTGCAAACGCCACACAGAAAGACGGCCTCGCTGCCCGAAAGTGAAAGCTTTAACCGCCGCGCTAACGTGCCACGCGCGGTTAGCCGCTGGGTCGCTAAGATTTACCGCACTACAGTCAGCGAATACTTCTGAATGAATGTTAAAATCTCCATTGCGAGCTCTTAGCTGTGACAGTGAGCGGGCGTTTAAGTTGAAATAAATCAACGTCGCAAGCGCTCGCCGGCGGTCTAGTGCTTCGGTAACGCTCGTCTTGCCTTCAGTCACGATGTATATTAAATATATATCTTATTTATTTTTGTAGTTAGACAGATTTACCTCGACATGGTCCGACTGAAATGCAGTTAAGTTTTATATATTTAAAATGTTCCTACAAATTATTATTATTATTCTTTTTTTTTATTATCCCAGAATAGCACATTTTCCAAGAGTATAATTTCACTTCCTGTTTGTAATTGATGACATCACACTAGGGAAATAGCCAGAAACCACCCCAAAAAATCAACAACTAATGGCACCATTTTTTTATTTGAAAGAGAGCAACTTTATTTTGCTGAAATCATGTTTAGAGGGTCAGAAAAATAGTTTATTTTGTGTAAATTACGCATAAACTTCTGTCTGTCTTTGTCTGTCCCTGGTGTGATGTCACTTCCTGTAATTTCCTACAGATTTTTCAACTTTTCTCCACAAATACCAGCTCGATTGGTGTAAAACTGTAATGTATATGTGCAACACGTATAAATACACCAAACAAAGTCAAAATTAGAACATCGTAAAACATTGTCATTGGCATTTTAATGAACTCTTGAGTCTCGTTTTGCTCTAGTTTCAGACACAAGTCCAAATAGCCCCCCGCGACATGAGCTCACTGTGACCGAGCGCTGAGTCGCACTTCTCCATCACAGTTACTCACTCTCACCGCTTTCGTCTCCTCGACCTCGTTCGCCGCATTTCCCCTTCATCAACCCGTTTTATTCTCGTCGTCTCCGGGCGAAAATGTTGACGCATGGATTTGTGCAAAATCTTTGTGCTGAGCTGTGAAGTCGCGGAGAACGACCACAAAGAAGATGCAAAAAACCAGCGCAGTTTTGAAATATATGAGTGATTTTATTTTGACGTAATGGTGCTTTTATTGTCAGTATTTTTTTATTTATTTTTTTGTACACCACCTATGCAGTGAGGGAAAGCCAACTCCACCACTATGTTTTTGAAAATCTGGAATGCAAAAGTGGACTCATGCGGTTTTGAATTCTACAATTTGTGGTTTTCAAATCTTCAAATTCTAGCATTTTTTCCCTATGACAGATTTGTAGGATTTTCTAATTTTGACTTTATTTGGTGTATTTTTACCTGTTGTAAAGATAAATTCTAGTTTTACACCAATCGAGTAGCTGTTTGTGGAGAAAAGTGCGAAGAAAATAACAGGAAGTGACATCAAACTAGGGTTTATACAGAATTTACACCAAGAAACACCTTTTTTTTTTTTTTTTTTTAACCTCTAAACATTAAATCAACAAAATAAAGTCGCTCTCATATATTTTAATTTGTGAAATGAAAAGACATTGTGACATTAAATGAGTTTTGTTTTTGAGTTTTGGTTGCTAGGTCATTTCCCAGTGTGATGTCATCAATTACAAACAGGAAGTAAAATGATACACCTAAAAACGTTGCTTTTCTGGGATGAAATGTATAATTTTGAGCAAAATTTAAATATATATTTATCTTAACGGCATTTTGGTTCAGCGAGTGGTCCGACCTGTCAGGGGCACTTTAAACGTGTGTATTTTTGCCCATCGCTCAGGTTTATAGCCTTCAGTTCCGCACAGCATGGGCTCCTTACAATTACACGACTCATCCTCTGGCCCTTTGAACCAGTGTGAAAGTGTTATAATTGCATTGTGCCCAGATCAGGGCAAGCGGCGCCGGTTTCCAGGGGCTTCCGTGACAACTAGAGAGCTCATAAAGAATCAGAATTTGCACCTTTAGCACCTTGGTTTGTTCAAGCTCGCGGCGACAGAGCCGCCCGTCGTGTTCAGAAGACAGGGAAACTTTACTTTCCTGACCCTGTGGTGTTTTGCTTCGTTGCCGTGGAGACCCAACGTCTTCAACCCCCGAGGAAGCGTACCGTGTCTGTGTTCACATACGCACGGCAGGTCGAAACTAAAGAGACTAAACTGGGGCTAAATTCAGACGTGAACCCAGGCTGCAGAACCCGGACAGAACCCGGTGTGACAAGTGTTCCAAGACGAGACCCTGAGATGTCTGCAGCGGTGATGGACCTGTCGGAACTCTTTGCTGCTGTCCACATCCGAATACACTTTTACAATATATCTGTACTTACTACTTACTACTACAGATTTAACTTTATTACATGCAAGAATATCAGACACATGCTCTGCTATTACAGTTGTTATAATCTATGACACCTGTGAATCATTAGTTTGTATTTTGGACATTTTAAATTACGTTCAATTCCATTTATTTTTGTAAAGCCCAAAATCCCAACAGCGCTTTCCTCGGGGGGCGAAATTGCAATATTGATCCAAAATTGTGCCACTCTGCCGGACCATGCTGATGCTCGCTACAGTAGGAAGAAGTGGACCAAAATGACTACACGGCGGTGCTGAATTTGATGTGTTTGACCAGTAAAAAGAAAACATCAGAGCACAGAGTAAGTGCAGAGCAGTGAGCGTGTTGTGAAAACGGGGGTTTGGGTTTGCACTGGCGTCTGGATTGCAGAATAAAAATATGTCTCCAATAATGCATGAATTAATCCGACTTTGAGGGGGTAAATGAGAAGGGAAAATAACTATGACACGGTTAAAACCTCTGAACAGTCGATTTTGCATATGTTCCCTTTAAGTTTAATTTGTGCGATTTACCAAACAATCTGTGTCCATAATACTTCTACTGATTAATCATCAATAATCAGTAAAGCATTCATTATAGCAAGACAAGATATACAGCATGCATGTGCAAAACATAAAACATGCAACAGTAAACCATTACTATGAAGCAAATGGCTTTTCCAAGTGGGGTTTGGTTAGAGCAATTAAATATTGATTAAAATGTGTGCTTCAAGAGGGGCAAAGTAAACATTTTAAAACATTTATACAAGCCATAGGAGGCATCGAACCAATGCATAGCTTCAATCAGTTGCAAAGATAGGAAAAGTTAACATTTTGAGGCTTGATGATTCCAGCTAATAAGTGTACATAGGTTCAGATGCCTGAAGGCTCCTACAGGCTCTCTGGGGGTCTGTGGGGAGCTGGGATTTTCAGGGGACATCTACTTCATCTCACTTTTACTCAGAATGGAGTAGTTTGTAGACACGCTCTGTCAGTCCTCCTTAAAGGGCAAATATCATGAAATATCCATGTGTAGTGTTTGTATGTAGAGTAATGAGTGTGTGTTGTTCTGTGGATTCTGACAAGCTGCTTTTCTTAGAGTTCTGCACTTTAAAGTTCAATAGGGTTTGGCATTATAACCAGTTTTTACTTCAGCCAAAACCCTATTGGCTCATGTCCCTCTTATTGACTTTCGGTTCCATCTACTGGCTGCAGAGGGAATTACACTGGTGAGATAAACAAATCCAAGCTTTCCTCCCACATGCTAATGCAGCCACGCAGTTGTATTGATCGTGATTTGAGGCAGAACTGTGTCTAGCGAGAATTTTTAACGGCATGAAAACAGAGCAGAAGATCTCGGAGCTCGGCCTATGACATCACAAATAGACTCACACAGAACGGAGTGTTTTTGACGCTCGGAGGGGAGAGTGCTGACTAAAAGAGAATCAAGTCTAAGTCGTACAACTACAGTAGGTGGCTGTAAATGCACCTTTTCAGTAGCTCTTTCTCTCTCTTTCTTTTTTTTTCAACTACAACAACAAGCTGACTGCCAACCGCCATTAAAACAACAACAACAAGATTCATCAAAGTCGTGTTAATGAAGCTGAATGCTACTCCGGGTATACATAAGGGAACAATGTTATGACATGGTTAAAAGCTCAGAAAAGTCATTTGTGCATTATATGTGTCCTTTAATAGCACTATTATTGAATGATTCTATTCAAATGGCCTTGAATATGAGTTCTGCACATGCAAAACATGAATGCATTTGACCTTTGAAACGCTCAACAACAACAACCGTTGGTATTTACGGAACAACACCAGAAGATGGAAAGCGGAGTCTGAATTATATGATGGATTACTCATGTCGGAATGAGACCAAACACATCCCTAAACTTATTTTTGGTGAAAACACATGGAAAAGTTACAGAAAAGAATAACTGTTGCACAATACAGGACCTTTAAAAGACAAGGTGGGGACGACATATTGGGACAAATTGTGATCGATTTGACGCCTGAAGAGCATCTTCAAAAATCTGCAGCGCTACAGTTATCAAAGGCGCTTTAGACCTGGTTTAGTACTGGATTAGACCTGGTTTAGGTGTACCTGGGGTGGGGCCGGTGGACCTTTTGGACCTGGGGTGGACTTGGTTTAGACTGGGGTGGACCTGGGGTGGACACCGGTTTAGACCTGGTTTAGACCTGGTTTAGACCTTGGTTTAGACCTGGGGTGGACTTAGGTTTGACTGGTTTAAGACTGGTGTAGACCTGGGGTGGACCTGGTTTAGACCTGGTTTAGACCTGGGGTGGGCCTGGTTTGGACCCTGTTTGGGACCTGGGGTGGACTGGTTTTAGACCTGGTTTAGACCTGGTTTAACCTCGGTTTACCTGGTTTAAGACCTGGGGTGGCCTGGTTTAGACTGGTTTAGACTGGTTTAGACGCTGGGCTTGATTTGTTTACCTTTAGACCTGGGTGGACCTGGTTTAGACCTGGTTAGACTGGGTGGACCTGTTTGGACCTGGGGTGACTTGGTTTAGGACCTGGTTTAAGCCTGGTTTAGACCCTGGTTTAGACCTTGGTTTAAGTAGGACCTGTTTAGACTGGGGTGGACCTGGGGTGGGCCTGGTTTAGACCTGGGTTTTAGACCTGGTTTAGACTGGTTTAGACCTCGGTTTAGACTGGTTTAGACCTGGGGTTGGACCTGGGGTGGGCCTGGTTTAGACCTGGTTTAGACCTGGTTTAGAACCTGGTTTTAGACCTGGTTTAGACCTGGGGTGGAATCCTGGGGTGAGGCCTGGTTTAGACATGGTTTAGACTGGTTTAGACGCTGGTCGGTAGACCTGGGGTGGCTGGTGCACCTGTGGTTTACAAGGCCACTGTCAGACCTGGGTTAGTCCTGGTTTAAGTCCAGTTCTAGACCTGGTTTACTCAAACTTTAGCCTTAGATTAGTCCTGGTTTAACTGCCTGCTTTAGTCCTGGGTTATTAGTCAGTTCTTCTGGACCTGGTTTAGTCCTGGTTTAAACCCAGTTCTAGACCTGTTTCTGTCTGGAATGTTTTGTTCTCTGAATGAATAAACAAACAATGAAACTTTACTTCAATTTAGACCTAGTTTAGTCCTGGTTCAAGGTCCAGTTTGGACACAATATTTCCTCCCAGTTTAACTTTTATCCTGGGTTGGACCTAGTAGCCTGTTTAGACTTGTTCTAGGCCTGGTTTAGTCTTGCTTCAGGCCTGGTTTCCAGTCCTGGTTTAGGTCTTTGTTCTTAGCCTGGTTTAGTCTTGCATTCTAGGGCCTGGTTAGTCCTGCGTTTTAGTCTTGTTCTTAGCCTGGTTTTAGTCTTGTTAGTCTAGGCCTGGTTTGAGTCTTGTTCTAGGGCCTGGTTTAGTCCTGGTTTAGTCTTGTTCTAGCCTGGTTTAGTCCTGGTTTAGTCTTGTTCTTAGCTGGTTTAGTCTGGTTTATTGTTCTTAGACCTGGTTTAGTCTCATTCTAGACCTGGTTTAGTCTCGTTCTAGACCTGGTTTTAGTCTTGTTTAAGACTTTTGAGTCTTGTTCCTGGTTTAGTCCACTGGTTCAGTCTCCAGTGTTGTGGTTGTTGGTATCCTAGCTTTAGCTTCAGCTTTAGCTTTAGCTTTAGCTTTAGCTTTAGCTTTAGCTTTAGCTTCAGCTTTAGCTTTCAGCTTCAGCTTCAGCTTCAGCTTCAGCTTCAGCTTCAGCTTCAGCTTTAGCTTTAGCTTTAGCTTTAGCTTTAGCTTTAGCTGGTTAGCTGTTCCACTCTAGTCCTGGTTCGTTCAGATGAGTTGAAGTGGATGTTGCGTTCCTGTTTCGGGACCGTTTCATCACGTCGAACACGCGCATGCTGGTGCTGCCGTGCGCGACTGGTTGCTGTTGCGCCTGGTGCTGGTCTGGCAACGCGCTGGAGCGGACGCGCTGGTGCGCGCTGGTTTGCTGGCGCGCTCTGGTGCGCGCTGGTGCTGCGTGCTGGCACGCGCTGCGGAAAAACAGCGCACGCTGGTGCTGCGCTCTGGTGCGCGCTGGTCTGTGCTGACGCGTTCTGCGCACGCGGTGGTGCTGGTGCTGTGTGGTCTGCGCGCTGGTGCTGATATGCTGGTGCTGGTGCGCTGCTTGGTGCTGATGCTGGTGCTGAAGTGCGCGCTGAGTGCTGGTGCTGGTGCTGGCGCGCTCTGGCGCGCTCTGGTGCGCGCTGGTGCTGATGCTGGTGCTGTCCTGGTGCGCCTTCTGGTGCTGATGCTGGTGCTGGTTGCGCGGCTGTGCTGGTGCTGGCTGCTGGTGCCTCCTATATTGGCGCGCTCTGGCGGCTCTGGTGGCGCGCTGGTGCTGGTGCTGGCACGCGCTTGGTGCGCGCCGGTGCTGTGCTGTGCACGCGCTGGCGCTGATGCTGGTGCGCGTTGGTGGCTGGTGCTGGCACGTGCTGAATCGCGGGCGCGCGTGCTGTGCTGGCACGCGCTGGTGCGCGCCTGGTGCTGGTGCTGGCACGCGCTGGGTGCTCGCGCCAGCGTGCTGGTGCTGTTCACGCGCTGGCGCTGATTGCTGGTGCTCGGTGCGCCCGCCGGTGCTGGTGCTGGGCACGCGCTGGCGCACCGCTGGCATCAGAACCACAGCAGGTCTCGTCCCAAAACCGTCTGTCCTTTTGCAGCTCAACTAGAGTTTTGTTTGAAGTTTTGCCGTGACCTCCAGACACGCCTTCTGAATGATAAACCTGCAACTAATTTTTGCTAACGCCCTCGGTCTACTCTCTGACCTTTTTTACATCTCAAACAAAAGATCTCCATAACGACAGCAGAGGTCGCGGTTGTCATGTGAGCACAGGAAATGGGAAAGGTCATGGAGGGTTCATCTGACTGTGGTGTAAGCACTCTGGCACACTTCGTTAGCCTTTTACGCGTCCGAAAATTCAATCGTTCCATTTAAGTTATCCAGGAAAAGTTGAAGTGCTCCAAAGTTGACCCTGAAATCTGACCTTCTTCGCCTCGTGGAACACTTTTGGAGCGAGATGATTGGAGAAGAACGAGTGCAGAGCAAAAAAGAAACAAAAGACGGCCAAAAGCAGAGAAACACTAAAGAAGCATTTGTCTCCAAAACTCTGACTTGATCTCGTGCTAAAGCGCCCGTGTTTCCACTCATGCTAACTTATATTGAGCGTTAGCAACACAAAGCTAGCAAGCACGTTTTTAGCAAAACAGCTGTTTCCTGTTTGTCCAAATGTGGTGTGTTTCCAGGTCAGAATGCGTCTGACATGATTCCATAAAGAGAGGTTCAAACGCGGCGTCGAGGCTTTGCACACAAGGGAAAGACATGAGGCAAAAACTGTTCCTGTGCACGCTTTAGCCACGCCCCTCACGTGACACGGCCGCCGCTCAGATCGAGCTCAGGAGTTAATATTTCAGATTTTGGTTGAGTTGTTGCCCATTGGTTTGCTCGCGCGCAGAGGCGGAGCTTGTTGTTTATGAGATGGTGAATGATTCAAGGTCCGCCCACTGCTCAAAACCGTCGCTCTGATTCTGGGACACGTGAGCGCTTTGTGGTCCACAACTCATTCAACTCCAACGGCCGCAGAAGACCCCCGTCTGAACTGTCGGCACGAGGTTCTCTCTCTTCAAACATGTCATTTGACCTGCTTCAGCTCAAGTGTCAGCGCCGTTAGCCTGTTAAACCGTTAGTCCTTTAACGGTTAGACCCGTTGTCCTTAGTCCTGTTAAAGACCCCGGGTTTAGTCCCTGTTTAAAGACCCGGTTTAGTCCTGTTAAAGACCCGGTTTTAGTCCTCTGTTAAAGACCCGGTTTATCCTGTTAAAGACCTGGTTTGTCCTGTTAAAGACCCGGTTAGTCCTGTTAAAGACCCGGTTTAGTCCTGTTAAAGACCCGGTTTTGGTCCTGTTAAAGACCCGGTTAGTCCTGTCAAAGACCCGGTTTAGTCCTGTTTAAAGACCCGGTTTAGTCCTGTTCAAAGACCCGCGTTTTGGTCCTGTCAAAGACCCGGTTTGGTTCCTGTTAAAGAACCCCGGTTGTCCTGTTTAAAGACCCGCGTTTAGTCCTGTCAAAGACCCGTTGTAGTCCTGTCAAAAGACCCCGTTTGTCCTGTCAAAGACCCCGTTTGTCCTGGTCAAGACCCGGTTTGGTCCTGTTAAAGACCCGGTTTTGTCCTGTTAAAGACCCGTTTAGTCCTGTCAAAGACCGGTTTAGTCCTGTCAAAGACCCGGTAATGGTCCTGCTTTAAAGACCCGTTTAGTTCCTGTTCAAAGACCCGGTTTGGTCTGTTAAAGACCCGGTTAGTCACTATCCAAAGACCACGGTTGGTCCTGTTAAAGGTGACCCGGTGGTCCTGTTTTAAAGACCCGGTTTAGTCCTGTCAAAGACCCGGGGTTTAGTCCTGCTTAAAGACCCGGGTTAGTCCTGTCAAAAGACCCCGGTTTGGTCCTTGTTTAAAGACCCGTTTGAGTCCTTTAAAGACCCGGTTTAGTCCTGTCAAAAGACCCGGTTTAGTCCTGTCAAAAGACCCGGTTTTTCCTGTTAAAGACCCGGTTTGTCCTGTTAAAGACCCGGTTTTGCGTCCTGTAAAGACCCGGTTTTTTATCTGTCACAAAGACCCGTGTCTTGGATCTCGTTAAAGGACCCGGTTTGGGTCCTGTTAAAGACCCGGTTTAGTCCTTGTAAAGACCCGGTTTGGTCCTGTTTAAGAAACCCGGTTTTTGGTCCTGTTAAAAGACCCGGTTTGTTGGCTGTCAAAGACCCGGTTTAGTCCTGTTAAAGACCCGGTTTGCCGTCCTGTTAAAGAACCCGCGTTTGGTTCCTGGTTAAAGGACCCGGTTTGGTCCTGTCCAAAAGACCCGTTTGGTCCTGTCAAAGACCCGGTTTGGTCCTGTTAAGACCCGGTTTGGTCCTTTTAATAGAACCCGGTGGTTGTTTCCTGTTAAAGGACCCGGTTTAGTCCTGCTTAAAAGACCCCGGTTTAGTCCTGCTTAAAGACCTGGTTTGGTCCTTGTCAAAGACCCGGTTTGCGTCCTGTTAAAGACCCGGTTTTGGTCCCTGTTAAAGACCCGGGTTTGGGTCCTGTTAAAGACCCGGTTATATCCTGATTTAAAGACCGGTCTTTTGGTCCTGTAAAGACCCGGAAACGGTTTGGTCCTGTCAAAGACCCGGTAGCTAAATATCTAGTTTGGTCCTGTGAAAGACCCGTTGGTCCTTTTAAAGACCCGGTTTGGTCCTTGTCCAAAGACCCGGTTTAGTGTCCTGTTAAAGGACCCGGTTTAGTCCTGTTAAAGGCACGTTTAGTCCTGTCAAAGACCCGTTTAGTCCTTGTTAAAGACCCCGGTTTGGTTTCCTGTTAAAGGACCCGGTTGGGTCCTGTTAAAGGACCCGGTTTAGGTCCTGTTCAAAGACCCGGTTTGGTTCCTGTTAAAGGACCCGGTTTGGTCCTGTAAAGAACCCCGGTTTAGTCCTCTGTTCAAAGACCCGGTTTAAGTCCTGTTAAAGAACCCCGGTTTGGTCCTGTCAAAGACCCGGTTTTGTCCTGATCAAAGAACCCGGGTTTTGTCTGGTCAAAAGAACCCGGTTAAGTCCTGTCAAAAGACCCGCGTCTTGGTCCTGTCAAAGACCCGTTTGCGTCTGTCAAGACCCGGTTTTGGTCCCTGTCAAAGACACCGGTTTAGGCCTGTTTAAAGGACCTAGCTTAGGGCCCGTTCCAGGACCTTAGTTTAGGCCCAGGTTTAGTCCCCTTTACAGAGCCTTAGTTTAGGCACCGGGTTTAGTCCCCTTACAGAACCTAGTTTAGGCACCGGTTTAGGTTCCCTTTTCAGACCTAGTTTAGCACCGGTTTAGTCCCCTTTACAACCTATTAGGGTCTTCGGGTTTAGTCCCCTCTTAAATACCTAGTTTTAGGCCGTTTTCCCCTTCGCCAGTTTGCAGCCTGTAGTCCCTTTTTAACTTTAGGCCCTAGTCTTACAACCTAGTTTAGGCCCGGTTTAGTCCTCAACCAGTTGTAGGCCGGTTAGTCCCTTCAACCTGATTATGGCACGTTGTCTTTACAGAGTTCTTTAGTCCCTTTAAGAGACTTAGTTTATGGCTCCGCGGTTTTAGTCCCCTATTAATGACCTTAGTTTGAGCGCCGGTTTAGTCCCCTTTAACAGACCTAAGTTTAGGCCCGGGTTTTAGTCGCCCTTAGGACCAGTAGGCCTTAGTCCCTTTACAGGCTAGTTTAGGCCCGGTTTAGTCCCTTTACAGACCTAGTTTAGGCCCGGTTTAGTCCCCTTACAGACCTAGTTTAGGCCGGTTAGTCCCGTTTACAGACCTAGTTTTAGGCCGGTTTAGTCCCCTTACAGACCTAGTTTTAGGCCCGGTTTAGTCCCCTTCCAGACCTAGTTTAGGGCCCGGTTTAGTCCCCTTCAGACTATTTTAGGCCCGTTTAGTCCCTTTACAGACTTAGTTTAGGCCCGGTTTAGTCCCTTACAGACCTAGTTTAGGCCCGGTTTAGTCCCCTTTACAGACCTAGTTTAGCCCGGTTTAGTCCCTTTACAGACCTAGTTTTAGGCCCGGTTTAGTCCCCCTTACAGACCTAGTTTAGGCCCGGTTTAAGCCCCTTTTAACAGACCTAGTTTAGCCCGGTTTAGTCCCCTTTACAGACCTAGTTTAGGCCCGGTTTAGTCCCCTTACAGACCTAGTTTAGGCCCGGTTTAGTCCCCTTTACAGACCTAGTTTAGGCCGGTTTAGTCCCCTTACAGACCTAGTTTAGGCCGGTTTAGTCCCCTAAATACCAAGTTTAGGCCCGGTTTAGTCCCCTTTCAGACCTAGTTTATGCCGGTTTAGTCCCCTTTACAGACCTAGTTTAGGCTCGGTTAGCCCTTTTACAGACCCAGTTTAGGCCCTCGGTTTAGTCCCCTTTACAGGACCTAGTTTAGGCCCGGGTTAGTCCCAACAGACCTAGTTTAGGGGCCGGTTTAGTCCCCTACCAGACCTAGTTTAGGCCGGTTTAGTCCCTTCACAGACCTAGTTTAGGCCCGGTTTAGTTCCCCTTCCAGACCTAGTACCGTTTAGTCCCATACCTGTATGTCGTGCCCTTTACAGGACCCTAGTATTAGGCCCGGTTTAGTCCCCTTCCAACCTAGTTTAGCCCGTTTAGTCCCGTTTAACAGACCTAGTTTAGGCCCGCGTTTAAGTCCCTCTTACAGACCCTAGTTTAGGCCTGGTTTTAGTCCCCTTCCAGACTAGTATTAGGCTCCGGTTTAGTCCCCTTTACAGATCCTAGTTTAGGCCCGGTTTAGTCCCCTTCGACTATAGCCCTTTAGTCCCCAGACTAGTTTTAGGCTCCGCGTTTAGTCCCCTTTCCAGACCTAGTTTAGGCCCGGTTTAAGTCCCCTTACAGACCTAGTTTAGGCCGCGGTTTTAGTCCCCTTTACAGAACCTTAGTTTAGGCCCGGTTTAGTCCCTCTTACAGACCTAGTTTAGGCCCGGTTTTAAGTCCCTCTAAACCTAGGTTTAGGCCCGTTTAGTCCCCTTATACCTATTTAGGCCCTGGTTTAGTCCCCTTTACAGACCTAGTTTTAGGCCCGTGTAGTCCCCTTACAACTCTTAGTTTAGGCCCGGTTTAGTCCCCTTTACGAAACGTGTTAGCCTCGGTAGTCTTCAGACCTGTTTTTAGCCGGTTTAGTCCCCTTACAGACCTAGTTTAGGCTCCGGTTTAGTCCCCTTTACAGACCTAGTTTAGGCTCGTTTAGTCCCCTTTACAGACCTAGTTTAGGCCCCGGTTTAGTCCCCTTACATAACCGAGTTTATGGCCGGTTTAGTCCCTTTAATATACCTAGTTTAGGCTCCGTTATTATCCCCTTTTACAGACCTAGTTTTAGGCCCGGTTTAGTCCCCTATTACAGACCTAGTTTAGGCTGGTTTTAGTCCCCTTTCAGACTTAGTTAGGCCCGGTTTTAGTCCCTCTTCAGAACCTTAGTTTAGGCCCGGTTTAGTCCCCTTTTACAGTCCCCTTACAGACTAGTTTTAGGCCCGGTTTAGTCCCTTTTATCAACCTAGTTTTTAGGCACTGGTTTAGTCCCCTTATACAGACCTAGTTTAGGCCCCGTTTAAGTCCCCTTCATGCCTAGTTTTAGGCCGGTTTAGTTCCCTTCGCGAGACCTAGTTTAGCCCGGTTTAGTCCCTTTACAGACTTAGTTTAGGCGCCGGTTTAGTCCCCTTACAGACCCTAGTTTAGGCCCGGTTTAGCCCCTTTAACAGACCTAGTTAGCCCCCGTTTAGTCCCTTTACAGACTTAGTTTAGGGCCCGGGTTTAGTCCCTTACCAGACCAGTTTTAGGCCCGGTTTAGTCCCCCTTCCAGACCTAGTTTTAGGCACCGGTTTAGTCCCCTTTCCAGAACCTAGTTTAGGCCCCGCGTTTAGTCCCCTTTACAATACCCTAGTTTAGCGCCCGGTTAGTCCCCTTACAGACCTAGTTTAGGCCCGCGTTTAGTCCCCTTACAAGACCTAAGTTTAGGCTCGGTTTAGCCCCTTACAAGACCTAGTTTAGGCTCGTTTTAGGTCCCCTTAAATACCTAGTTTAGCGCCGGTTTAGTCCCTTTTACAGACCTAGTTTAGGCTCGGTTTAGTCCCCTTTACAGACCTAGTTAGGCTCGTTTTAGTCCCTTTACGACCCCAGTTTAGGCCGCGTTAGTCCCCTTTACAGACCTAGTTTAGGCCCCGGTTTAGTCCCGTTAACAGGACCTAGTTTAGGGCCTGGTTAGTCCCCTTACAGACCTAGTTTAGGCCTGGTTTAGTCCCCTTCCAGACCTAGTTTATGGCCCGGTTTAGTCCCCTTTCCAGACCTAGTTTAGGCCCGGTTTAGTCCCCCTTACAGACCTAGTTTAAGGCTCCCGGTTTATCCCCTTCCCAGACCTAGTTTAGGGGGGGGCCCCGGTTTGGTCCCCTTTAACAGACCTAGTTTAAGGCCCCGGTTAGTCCCCGTACAGAACCTAGTTTAGGCCCCGGTTTCAGTCCCCTTCCAGACCTAGTTTAGGCGCCCGGTTTTAGTTCCCCTTTACAGAACCTGGAGTTTTAGGCCCAGTTTAGTCCCCTTAATACCTAGTTAGACAAGGCCCGGTTTAGTTCCCCTTAAATACCTAGTTTTAGGCCCGCGTTTAGTCCCCTTACAGACCTAGTTTAGCGCCCGGTTTAGTCCCTTACAGACCTAGTTTAGGCCCGGTTTAGTCCCCTTTACAGACTCTTGTTTAGGCCCGCGTTTAGTTCCCCTTCCAGACCTAGTTTAGGCCCGCGTTTAGTCCCCATTACAAACCTAGTTTAGGCCCGGTTAGTCCCCTTTACAGACCTAGTTTAGGCCCGGTTTAGTCCCCTTTTACAGACCTAGTTTAGGCCCGCGTTTCCCCCATTACAACCTAGTTTAGGCCCGGTTTAGTCCCCTTTTACAGGACCCTAGTTTAGGGCCCGGTTTAGTCCCCTTACAGGAACCTAGTTTAGGCCCGGTTTAGTCCCCTTACAGACCTTGTTTTAGGCCCGGTTTAGTCCCCTTCCAGACCTAGTTTGGCCCGGTTTAGTCCCGCTTTACAGACCTAAGTTTAGGCCCCGGTTTTTAGTCCCTTTACAGACCTAGTTTAGGCCCGGTTTTAGTCCCCTTTACAGGACCTAGTTTAGGCACGCGTTTAGTCCCCTTACAGACCTAGTTTAGGCCCGGTTTAGTCCCCTTACAGACCTAGTTTAGGCCCGGTTTAGTCCCCTTAGCATACCGTGAGACCTTGTGGCAAAGCTTCTGACCCGAGATGGACCGAGTGCAAATGAACACATGCAGCAGCAGTCTCATAAAGTTAACGAGGCAGCGAAGTCTATTAAAGCGCTTAAAACCGTCTCCAGAGGCGATTTAGGAGAAAGAGGACGAGACGAGTGGTGAAGGGGGTCGCGGGTTGGGGTCGGGCGTAGTGTTGGGGTTGGGGTCAGGTTAGATGTTGGGGTCGGGTTAGTGTGGGGTGGGGTTTGTGGGGTCCGGTGGGGTTAGTGTTGGGTCTGGAGTTAGTGTTAGGGTTAGTGTAGCGGCGTTAGTGTTTGGGGTTAGTGTTGGGCTTGGGAGTCGAGGTTAGTGTTGGGGTCGGTGAGTGTAGTGTTGGGGTCGCGGGTTAGTATTGGGGTAGTGTTGGGGTTAGGTATGTTGGGGTTAGGGTTAGTGTTGGGGTTGGGTCGGCGAGGTAGTGTTTGGGTCGGGGTTGGGTTAGTGTTAGGGTGGGGTTGGGGTTAGGGTTAGTGTTTGGCTGGTCGGGTTAGTGTTGGCGGTCGGGTTAGTGTTGGGTTAGTGTTGGGGTTAGGGTTAGTGTTGGGGTTGGGTCTTGGGGTTAGTGTTGGTGGTCGGGTTTTTAGTGTTGGGGTAGTGTGGGGGTTAGTGTTGGGGTTAGGGTTAGTGTTGTGTTGGGTCGGGGTCGTTAGTGTTTGGGGTCGGGGTTAGTGTTGGGGTCTGGGTAGTGTCGGGGTTAGTGTTCGGGGTTAGTTGTGGGTCGGGTGTTAGTGGGTTGGGTTAGTTAGTGTTGGGGTTAGTGTTGGGGTTAGTGTTGGGGTTAGTGTTGGGGTCGGGGTTAGTGTTGGGGTCGGGGTTGGGGTTAGTGTTGGGGTTGGGGTCCGGGTTAGGTCTGAGCTGGTTCATTTCCACGTAATCCCGTCAGGACCATATGTAATCTCATCAGTTTGACCCTCGGGGGTCTTTGTGCCCCCTGGAGAAGAACTCTGACATTAAATAATAAAATCAATCAAAGTAACTATATCCAGAGGCTCTGGAGGAGCCACAGTTTGTACCCGAGTGAAGTAAAGTACACAGTAAAGTATTCGGGGAACTACATTTTTAATTCAAACATTAAATATTACAAATCTGGTCTTTTCAATGGGAGTGTTGATCGGGCCCATCGACTTTTCCGTTCATCTCTCTGTTCACTCTTTTTATAATGGTAAAGTACGTACATGGCAGTGGGTGGAGCTAGGGGGAAGGTGGAACCAGCACTCAATCGTAAATAACACGCACTTCCCCGTCTGCCCTGCGTGTGTCAGGTGTCCCTCCGAAAACAGGAGATCGCCGACCGTCTGAACGCTTGGATCATCTTCAAGGAGAAGAACCGAGAGCTGTGCGAATGGCTCACTCAGATGGAGAACAGAGTGGCCCACAGCTCGGACCTGACCATCGAGGAGATGGTGGAGAAGCTCAAGAAGGTAGTGCCACATGTGTTCGTGCTCTTCGTCACTGTCGGTTCAGGATGATTTAGATGTTTGTCGTGGGCTCTGTCTTGTCCCTTTCAATGGGTTTAGAGCCTTGTGTGAAGAGTCCAAACACTTCAACGCTGAAGGACACATCTTCTGCATGATTGTGTCGTTCTTGTCCTTAAATCGTGCTCTTGTTCCTTTGCTTTGGCGTCGCAGAACGAGTCTGTGATGGTTTTATGGAGGTACGAACAGCTCAGGAGACCTCCAGATCTAGAACTTTGACCAAGAGACAAATGTGTGGAATTGTGTTTTTGTGAGTCTCAGAGAAAGAGCAGAGAAGAATGAAACAAACACTGGTCTGGGATAGTCCTGCTGTGATGGCTCTCTTGAACTTCTGAATGAGCGTTCTGGTCCGTTTCAGGACTGCATGGAGGAGATCAACCTGTTCAGTGAGAACAAGACGCACCTGAAGAAGCTCGGAGAGCAGCTGATCACCGCGAGCAACAAAACCAAAGAGACGGAGGTCAACGACAAACTCAAGGACATCAACGACCGCTGGCAGCACCTGTTCGACCACATCCAGGCCCGGTAAGGACACGCTCGCCTGACCGTCCCACGCGCTCGCCTGACCGTCCCACACGCTCGCCTGACCGTCCCACACGCTCAGTCTTGGTCCGGTCTTGGTCCGGTCTTGGTTCGGTCTTGGTTCGGTCTTGGTTCGGTGTCCACAGTAAACTACAGATTCCTACGCACAGTACTTATACTTGTGGCCGGCCGCGGGCCGGGCGCGGGCCGGGCGCGGGCCGGGCGCGGGCGTGGAACATGTGGACGCTCCGCGTGTCGCGGCCGGTTCCAGATGTTCCAGATGTGGATTAAAGCCGTTCAGAATCCATAACTATAAACCTGCGGATTACAGAACGCACTGGAACCAAGCGGCCCGCGCTTATGTAAAACCAGACGTTTAATGACACGTGTACACGGGTTATATAAGATATATAAGATATATAAGATATAAAAGATATAAAAGATATAAAAGATATGTAAGATATATAAGATATGTAAGATATGTAAGATATGTAAGATATGTAAGATATATAAGATATAAAAGATATGTAAGATATATAAGATATGTAAGATATGTAAGATATGTAAGATATGTAAGATATGTAAGATATAAAAGGACACAGGACCGCCACCCACACCTGACCGCCACTGAACGCAACCTGACCGACCCCGCACTGACCGCCCCGCACTGACCGCCCGCACTGACCACCCCGCACTGACCGCCACCGCACTGACCGCCCCGCACTGACCGCCCGCAGCTGACCGCCCCGCACTGACCGCCCCGCACCTGAACCGCCCCGCACTGACCGCCCGCACTGAAACCACCCCTGCGACTGGGCGTACAGAACCAGTTAGAAGAGTTAGTTTAGTCCTGAGTTTGTCTAAAGGGTCCTTGATGAAGACAGTTTGATTTTGACCTTGAGCCATGTTTGTTTTGATATGACTGGAATTCATATATCTCGAGTAATTCACCTCATTTCCAATATCGTGCTGCGAGTTAGAGTTAGAGTTGTGTCGGTCTCTCTAATGTGTGTAAAGTGTGTAGTGTGTGTAGTGTGTTGTAAAGTGTGTAAATGAATGTGTAAAGTGTAGCCTATGTTGTGTTCTTCCTCTGTCGCCGGTGAGGATGAGGAGCAGTGTTTGAGCCCTGAATCAGGGTTAATCCTGTTAGACTGAAGCAACGAGCCAATCACAGCCGCACCCGAGTGATCACCTGACCCGCCCGACTCGCCCTCGTTCAAGTTTAACTCTAGGGTTGAAGTCGGATCCGGGCGAGACGTCAGAACAAGTGATATACACCCCCAATATTTGTTCAGGGGGCGTCCTCACACGTATATTGGTTATCCTGGAATGTTCCACAGTCCGGCATTAGGGCTAGGGTTAGGGTAACCCTAAAACCCTAAAACCCTAAAACCCAAAACCCTAAACCCAAAACCCTAAAACCCCAAAAACCCCCAAAAACCTAAAACCCTAAACCCCAAACCCTAAAACCCTAAAACCCCAAACCCCCAAACCCCCAAACCCCAAACCTCAAAACCCTAAAACCCAAAACCCCAAAACCCCAAAACCCCAAAACCCAAAACCCTAAACCCCCAAAACCTAAACCCTAAAAACCCTAAAACCCCAAAACCCTAAAACCCTAAACCCAACCCCTAAACCCCTAAACCCTAACCCTGCACTAACATCTCTTTCACATTTAGTCAAGTTCATTTCTTAAATTCAATGTGTTTGAACAGAAATGAGTGGTTAGAGTGAGGAGGAGCATTATCTCAGAGGGAGGAGCCTATTGTACATGTCTATTAGTAGGAGGAGCCTAGCTGTACATGTCTATTAGTGGGAGGAGCCTACTGTTACATGTCTAATTAGATGGGGAGGAAGCCTATTGTATTTTTTTGGGAGGAGCCTATGTATTTTTTTTTGTGGGAGGGAGTCTATTGTATATTTTTGGTGGAGGGAAGTCTATTGTATTTTTTGTAGAGAGGCACTTATTGTACATTGTTTTGGTGGAAGGAGCCTATTGTACATGTTCAGTTTTGTGGTGGGAGCCTATATGTACATGTTTGTAGTGGGAGGAGCCTATAGTAGCTATTTTCTAGATAAGTGGAGGAGCCTGCACAGACACGGGAAGAGACATGCAAACCTATTAAATGATAAAACATCAAATAAAGCAGTTCAGTACGAGAGTGTGTGTTCAGTACGAGAGTTGTTGTTCAGTACCGAGAGTGTGTGTGTCAGTACGAGAGTGTGTGGAGTAATGTGGTACGAGAGTGTGTGTGTCAGTACGAGAGAGGTGTGTGTCAGTACGCAGAGGTGTGTGTCAGTACGAGGATGTTTGTGTGCATACGATAACGAGAGTGTGTGTCAGTACGAAGTGTGTGTGTCAGTACGAGAGTGTGTGTCAGATACGAGAGTGTGTGTGTCAGTACGAGAGTGTGTGTTGTCAGTACGAGAAGTGTGTGTATACGTAAGTTTTGCCATACGACAGGAGTGTCGTGTGTCAGTACGCAGGGTGTGTGTGTCAGTACAGATGTGTGGTCAGTACGAGAGTGATGTGTTTTTCAGTACCTTAGAGTGTGTTTTGTCAGGTAACTGAGTGATTGCAACGCTTATATTACGCCGCCTAGATGGGAAATAGGGCCTGTTTACCAGGTGAGTGTGACGTTTTATTGTGTAGTGCTGAATGCGTGTCAAGTACATGGAGGAGAGTGTTGAGCTGCGTGTCAGTTGACACACGATGAGTGGATCGTGCTCTGTCAAGAATACGTGAGATTGTCTGTGTCAGGTTACAGAGGTGTGAGGACTGGGAATGTGTCAGTATGAGGATTGAGAACTGACGTTAGATGCTGTCGGTTTATGTTATCGAGATAAGTGTGTGTGTCTGGAGTACTAGAGGAGTGTGATGGTAACAGTACGAGGCGAGCATTATCTGGAATGTGTGTGTGGACTACGAGAAAGTGTGTCATATGGGGGAGGATCGTGTGTGTCATTTACGAGAGGCTGCTGTCGTGAGTATCAGGTGTACCCGAGATATGTGGTAAGTAGTACGAGAGTGGTGTGTGGTCATTATCTTGAGAGTTGTTGTCCTCGTGGAGGGTTATCAAGAGGAAGATGTGCAAATGTGTGAGTACGAGAGTTAAGTTGAGTGTGTCAATTTTTTACTTCCAAGAGTGTGTGTGGTGTTTCCTTTAACGAGGATGCTGTGAGCTTGTGTGTCATTTACGATGAGTGTCTGCGGACATTAAGTCTGTCTGTTGGAATCAGTACGAGAGTTGTGTGTGTGAGTACGAGAGGGGGTTGTGTGTGTGCATTACGAGAGTGTGATGTGTGAGTACGAGAGTGTGTGTGTCGATTACGAGAGTGTGTTCGTCCAGTACTTGAGAGTGTGATGAATGTCAGTAAACGAGAGTGTGTGATGTCAGTACTGAGAGTGGTGTGTGTGTCTAGTACGAGAGTGTGTGTGTGTGATACGAGATGTTGTGTGTTGTCATTTACGAGTGTGTGTGTTAAGACGTTACGAGGAGTGTGTGTGTCATACAGAGATGTGTGTGTGATACGAGAGTGTGTGTGTCAGTACGAGAGTGTGTGTGTTCAGTATGAGGGTGTGATGTGTCAGTACAGAGAGTGTGTGTGAGTGACAGGTTGTGTGTCAGTACGAGAGATGTGTGTGTCTAAGATAGGTGTGCATGATGTGTGTCATTACGAGAGTGTGTGTTGTCATTACGAGAGGTGCCGTGGTGTGTCATTACAGAGGTGTGTGTGTGAGTACGAGAGTGTGTGTGTCAGTACGAGAGTGTGTGTGTCAGTACTGAGAGTGTGTGTGATGCATTACGGAGAGTGTAGTAGTGTGAGTAAGAGAGTGTGTGTCAGTACGATAGAGTGTGTGTGTGAGTATGAGAGTGTGTGTGTGTCAGTACGAGTAAAAGTATGTGTGTCAGTGTGTGTCAGTGTGTGTGTCAGTGGATCAGTCGTGAGGAGCGCTTGTGCGTCCTGCAGGTTATAATCCTCCAGTCTGCTCTCAGCCAATTCACAGCCCAGGACCCTCTGGTTGTGACTAAAGCTCTGACACACACACATGCACACACACATACGCACACACACATACGCCACACAGCATACGCCACACATGCACCACACTACACGCGCTGCTAGCGCCACACACACACACAACACACAACACAACACACACCTCACACACACACACACACAACACACTGTCCCACTGGCAAAAGTATGAGAACAGAAAGTAACTTGTCCTCTCATGCAGTCACGAGCTGTTGGACGGAGAAGCGGTATACGTGTGAGATTTGACCCTTTGATCTTATTCAATTTAATGTAAATAAATTAAATTAAATTAAATTATTATTAATATTAATTTAAATTTAATTTAATATTAATCCAGAGACGTTTCCATTGCAACCAAAAAACCTTTCCTTACAGGCTTGCCTCTCCACAGACCTGACTGATTATTTCAGTTTACGTATTTGGATTTCTTGCGAATGACCGTTGTTTTTGTTGTATTTGTAGGTTGAACCACCTGCAACATCCTGTCGTACGTTTTGACTAGACTGTCAGTAGTGATCTTTGTTTTTGGTTAGGGTCACGAATGTTGTTTCTTGGACCTTTCCAATCTCTTCCCCGCCCGTCTTCGCGTCCCTCTTGCCACCGATCAACTCACCCGTCTCTGACCTTTACTGGGAGCCGACGGGCGGCCTAAATGTGTAATCTGTGGAGGTCGTTTCGAATGTCCCTCTAGTGGCCCCCGTCCTTCCCGGAACGTCCCGCGTCGTCACCAGGCGGATTACCCCAGTTCCTTCCGGTGCGGAGCCCCCTTATCTTAATGCCGAGTCAGGCTCGCTTCCGACTCGCGCCTGAACCTGGAGTCCAGATCCTGGATTAGCGCCGGCTCATGCTGGCTCACACAGAAGATTATGACCACCATCACGAGAGGAGACTTTGCCGCGGGACTGTCGGGCCGCTGACCCGTCGGACTGTTGACACGAGTGCAACCGCCCCGGCTCATGAGCGCGCCCGTCCCGGCTCATGAGCGCGCCCGTCCCGGCCCTTGAATGCGCCCGCCCCGGCTCATGAGCGTGCCCGTCTCGGCCCCTGAATGCGCCCGTCCCGGCCCCTGAATGCGCCCGCCCCGGCCCCTGAATGCGCCCGCCCCGGCTCATGAGCGTGCCCGCCCGTGCAGCCCCGGGGCCCGGATGATCCCCGCTCGACTCTGCTCTTTGCTCCTCTTTTGTCCCGGAGCCCGGTGCGGCAGCTGCCTCTCCTCCCCCGACACGAGCCCATTGTCCCGGGGCGGCTGTGGCTCCAGGCTCCGGCTCAAACCACTGCTCTTTGTGTGAAAGGGAGCAGACGCTTGTCTCCCCGCCACACTCTCGCTCTGGGAGTGTCGGCAGAAGAATAAAGCCCCGAGTATTTAAATGTTCTCAGTTTGACCCCAAGGACACGTTTTGGACGCGTTCACGCCAAGTCCCCAAAGTACTCGCTGTCTTTCATAGTTTACGTTCCACCAGGTTTGTCTCATGAAGAAGACTCGATAAAGTACTTTAAACACCTGCACCAAGTGTATCTCCAAGTTCAAAGTTCTCAAACTTTGGCATTTTCCTCAAAACGAGGTCCCGACTGTTCATGTGCCACAGACAAATACAAACATGTCCTTTTCCCCAAACCAGTCGTTCGTCTGCTTTTAGAGTCCACTCGGGGTAAAAATAGAGATTATCATTCCTGCTCAGGTCTGAAACGGGTCACAAAAGCATGAGTCACAATCACGCGCACAAACACCACAACCTGTGGTGTTTAGTTTGACACAGCATGAGTCACACACACACACACACACACACACGCACACACACACACACACACACACAAACACCACAACCTGTAGTGTTTAGTTTGACACAGCATGAGTCACACACACACAAACACCACAACCTGTAGTGTTTAGTTTGACACAGCATGAGTCCCAGTCACACACACAAACACCACAACCTCTAGTGTTTAGTTTGACACAGCATGAGTCACAATCACGCGCACAAACACCACAACCTGTAGTGTTTAGTTTGACAAAAGCATGAGTCACACACACAAACACCACAACCTGTAGTGTTTAGTTTGACACAAGCATGATGTCACACACACACAACCACCACAAAACCTGTAGTGTTAGTTGACACAGTACACAACACATACACACACACACACACACACACACACACACACAAACACACACACACAAACACCACAACCTGTAGTGTTTAGTTTGACACAGCATGCCAGTCCCAGTCGCACACACAAACACCACAACCTCTAGTGTTTAGTTTGACACAGACATGAGTCCCAATCACACACACAAACACCACAACCTCTAGTGTTTAACAAAACATGAGTCACAAACACAACAACCTCGAGTGTTTAGTTTGACAAAGCATGAGTCAATCCCAAACATCACCACGCACAAACACCTACCTCTAGTGTTTAACAAAACATGAGTCACAAACACAACAACCTCGAGTGTTGTAGTTTGACAAAGCCATGAGTCACACACAAACACCCACAAACCTCGAGTGTTTAGTTTGGACAAAGCCACTGAGTCACAATCGCATGCACAAAACACACCAACCTCGAGTGTTTAGTTTGACAAAGCATGAGTCACACACACACAAACACCACAACTGTAGTGTTTAGTTTGACACAGCATGAGTCACAGTCTACACACAAGCACAACCTCTAGTATTTAACAAAGGATGAGTCACAACCACGACAACCTCTAGTGTTTAGTTTGACACAGCATGAGTCCCAATCACACACACAAACACCACAACCTCAAGTGTTTAGTTTGACAAAGCATGAGTCACAATTGCATGCACAAACACCACAACCTCTAGTGTTTAACAGAGCATGAGTCACACACACACACACACACACACACACACACAACCTCGAGTGTTTGATGAAACAAGTTGTGTAAGTTTAAATGTAGTTCTATCAAAATGTGATTCTTTCACAGAATTTAGTTTTAGAAAACAGAAGTTGTTTCAGCTCATTCTGATCAAACTTCTTCAGACTCTTCTTACTCGGCTTCGTTTCGTAAGGTTCATCATCTGTTCAAATGTGTCATTTGTATGGACTTTGAGGCAGTATTCATCAGGAGAACGGTTTATATTCCAAGAGTAAATGTGAATGAACGAGTCTCAAAAAGGTTTGTCCCCGCTCTGGTTACTATGGCAACCCCAGAATCTGGGATTGAAAAGCCGTGGCACATCGGGTAATGACACACGAAAGTATCCCGGCTCTCTCCCGTTGCACCGTTACTGTCCAGGCAGAAATCGAAAGGAAAAAACATGTTTCTTTTGTGCAGTTACAAGATCCTCTTCTTGTCTCGCCATCTGCCTCCATAAAAACAACCCCGTCCTTTGTTTGACTCGACCAAACACCGCGGCGCTAAACGAACGCACGGGTTTTATCGCCCCGTTTGTTCACACCTGCTTGTGCTTTTTTCTTGTGAATTCAAACCTTTTCGCCTCGTTTGGGTTTGAAGCAGAATAAAGCAGCAGATGGCGCTGTACTTCCCGCTGAGCTCCGACGTGCGCCTGTAATCTTGTAATCCGGCTGTTTAATGATGTTCCCCGTTTACTTTAATTGGCTTGTCTTAGATTTAATGTGACAGGCCGATTGGATGCGGCCCTTGTGCCTTTAAAGGGCCGGGGGCCCGTGTGCCTTTAAAGGGCCGGGGGCCCGTGTGCCTTTAAAGGGCCGGGGGCCCGTGTGCCTTTAAAGGGCCGGGGGCCCTTGTGCCTTTAAAGGGCCGGGGGCCCTTGTGCCTTTAAAGGGCTTTAAAGGGCCGGGGGCCCGTGTGCCTTTAAAGGGCCGGGGGCCCGTGTGCCTTTAAAGGGCCGGGGGCCCGTGTGCCTTTAAAGGGCCGGGGGCCCGTGTGCCTTTAAAGGGCCGGGGGCCCTTGTGCCTTTAAAGGGCCGGGGGCCCGTTGTGCCTTTAAAGGGCGGGGCTGAAGTGAATCCCGTTTGTTGTCACTGCAAACGAACCGTGGTCAAAGTTTTGTTCATGTGAATGAGCTGGAGTTTGACCCATACATTTGACCCGTGTTTGTGTGTCTGGGTGAAAGTTAACTTTGAGGGTCCACCACCTGCACCTGCTGATCTTCCCTTTAGCTGGAAGTTTCCATAGTATGGCTTTTTGTTTTTTAGAGGAGTTTTGGCCCAGTGGTTGCTGGGTAATTTCCTACTGTGATGTCATCAAAATACAAACAGGAAGTGACATTACAAACCTAAAAAAAAATTGCTATTCTGGGATAACGTTTTTATAATTCATTTTTTTTAGTAAAATACAAATTATATTCATCTTTACTGCATTTTAGTTCTATGAGTCGTCCAACCTGTAGGGGGCGCTTTGAGGTGTACCATGGAAACAAGGGTTGAAGCACTTTTTGCAGCGGCTTAAATCCTTATAATCCTGATTAAATAATTAGTGAAACGAGGAACACGCGAGCGCTAATCATGCTTTTTACAGCTACTTTTTCAGACACATTAACCTTATTTCATGTTCGGTCCAAAGTGCGGCCAGTTGAGTCTGTTTTGGTCCAGTCCTGTCTGTTTTGGTCCAGTTGAGTCTGTTTTGGTTCCAGTCCAGTCTGTTTTGGTCCAGTTGAGTCTGTTTTGGTCCAGTCCAGTCTGTTTGGTCCAGTCCAGTCTGTTTTGGTCCAGTTGAGTCTGTTTTGGTCCAGGCCGTTCTCGACTCCTCCTGGAATAAATATCACATCCTCTCATGGTACAGCCCTCAGTGTAATCCAATACAACGCAGAGGAAGAGGAGGAGGCGGGGGAGGAGGAGGCGGGGGAGGGACGCCAACATGGAGCCTCATCCATATCATCGGCACCTGCTCTCCAGGACCTCCGGTGGCAGCGTTAGCCCAGCGTGAGTGCCTCTGCCCTGGGTACAGCCTCGGTGCGAGGGGGGGACACGAGGGGGGACACGAGGGGGGACACGAGGGGGGACACGAGGGGGGACACGAGGGGGGAAGCACGGTGGTCAGGAAAGGGGGGAGGGACGTGTGTTTGTGTGAGCTAGCTTTAGCCGCGGCGTGTGAGTGTTTTGGTCGAAACGTGCAGCAGAAGAACCCGACCTGATAATGAAGATGTCACGATTATTGTGAGCGGAAAACATCACGATGGAACGATTACTTCACGATTATGACTGTGGACTGTGTTACCGTGACTGTGTTACTGTGACGGTGTTACCCGTGTTACTGTGTTACTGTGTTACTGTGTTACTGTGTTACTGTGTTACTGTGTTACTGTGTTGTGTACTGTGTTACTGTGTTACTGTTACTGTGTGTTACTGTGTGTACTGTGTGACTGTTACTGTTACTGTGTTTACTGTGTGACTGTGTTACTGTGTTACTGTGACTGTGTACCGTGACGGTGTTACCGTGACGGTGTTACCGTGACTGCGTTACTGTGTTACCGTGACTGTGTTACTGTGTGACTGTTACTGTGTGACTGTCTGACTGTGTTACCGTGACTGTGTTACCGTGACTGTGTTACTGTGTGACTGTTACTGTGTTACTGTGACTGTGTTACCGTGACTGTGTTTACTGTGTGACTGTGTTACTGTGTTACGTGACTGTGTTACCGTGTGACTGTTACCAGTGTGACTGTGTGACTGTGTGACTGTGTTACCGTGACTGTGTTACCGTGACTGTGTGACTGTGTTACCGTGACTGTGTTACCGTGACGTGTTACCGTGTGACTGTGTGACGTGTTACCGTGTTTACCGTGACTGTTTACCGTGACTGTGTTACTGACTGTGTTACTGTGACTGTGTTACTGTGTTACCGTGTGACTGTGTTACCGTGACTGTGTTACCGTGACTGTGTTACTGTGTGACTGTGTGACTGTGTTACCGTGACTGTGTTACCGTGACTGTGTTACTGTGACTGTGTGTTACTGTGACTGTGTTACTGTGACTGTGTGACTGTGTTACCGTGACTGTGTTACCGTGACTGTGTGTTACCGTGACTGTGTGACTGTGTTACCGTGACTGTGTGACTGTGTTACCGTGACTGTGTGACTGTGTTACCATGACTGTATTACCGTGACTGTGTTACTGTGTTACTGTGTTTACTGTGTGTGACTGTGTGACTGTGTGACTGTGTGACTGTGTTACCGTGACGGTGTTTACCGTGACGGTGTTACCGTGACGGTGTTACCGTGACGGTGTTACTGTGACTGTGTTACTGTGACTGTGTGACTGTGTGACTGTGTTACTGTGTGACTGTGTTACCGTGACTGTGTGACTGTGTGACTGTGTTACCGTGACGTTACGTGTGTTACCGTGACGGTGTTTACCGTGACGGTGTTACCGTGACGGTGTTACCGTGACGGTGTTACCGTGACTGTGTTACTGTGACTCAAGTTTGCCAAATGTGTCTTCCTGAACTTCCAAACTAAAGTCATCTGGCGGTTTTTGGCACATTTACGGTCTATTTCGGGGTGAATATTGAACAAAAAAATACTTACATTCGCTTAGAAAATGGATCCTGTGACTTGAATAATCGCGATTGTCGATTAACCGAATACTTGATAATCTGCATATGATTTATTTGGATTCGCCTCATTGTTGATGTAAAAAGCCGGTTGTTGTTGTTGTTGTTGTTATTGTCGTTGATCTTTTGGTCCATGAAGTCTTAGTCGTCCACATTTTTATTCAAACAATTTCATGAACACTTTAATCCGCCTTTTCACTCATGACGATGCGGTTCACCAGTTCCTCTGTTCATACACTGAAACAACCGTGTGGAAAGACGAATCCCGCGGTCATGGCCGAGACATCAGCGTGTTTGAGCATCGAGCGGAGAAAACGTAAGAAACGAAAGAAGCAGAAACTCGTCTAGGTGGTCTCTTTTCATGGACCATCAGTGCAAGACCCTTTGATAGCGCCATCTCGAGAGCGCCATCTATAGAGCGGCATCTCGAGAGCGCCATGTCGTCAGTTAGTCAGTTAATCAATGAACGGAGCAGGGAAAGAATGACTTGAGCAGCTCTTCGTGTGAGACATTACTGTACGTGTCCTGTTGTTGTCGCACGCAGAACACCAACGTGGCAGCAGAGGGGTGAAATGAGGCTCGAACAATAGCTGTGCTCGGATTGTATTATTTACTGGTTGAAATGAATGAAAACCCGAATGGTTCAATAGCTGTTTTGTTCTCTTTGTGTGAGAACCAGAGAACTGAACTAGTTTATGGATCCTGTTTCACGCGGGTCGGTTGTTAGCATTGTCTCCGTGTGAAGCGTGTCAGTCGAGCCGAGCCGGAACGTGAGCCGGAACGTGAGCCGGAACGTGAGCCGGAACGTGAGCCGGAACGTGAGCCGGAACGTGAGCCGGAACGTGAGCCGGAACTTTTCACTCACGGTTCGATTATATTTGGTTCATCGATAAATGTGATCATGTCGTTCAGTCCGTTCAGTTAAAAAAGTGTCGTTAAAGTTTATGGCACGAGAACTTTACATTCTGAACGTTTGATGTCCTCAAAGTGTGTGAATGAAAGCCATTTAAAGCGCCCCCTACAGGTCGGACGACTCACTGGACTAAAACGCAGCCAAGTTTTACAGATTTAAAATTTGCCATAAAATTATAGAAAATATGATCCCAGAACAGCTCATTTGTTTTAGTTTTATAACCGCACTTCCTGTTTGTAACTGATGACATCACAGTAGGAAATTACCCAGCAACCACTGGGGCAAAACTCATCTCATGTGACTTTTTTTTTCTTTTTTTTTTTTGACAAATAAAAATAAATGAGAGCGACTTTATTTTGTTGAATTCAAAAGTAGTTTTTTTGTGTACATTCTGAGTGTCCCTGCTGTGATGTCACTTCCTGTCATTTCCTACACATTTCCTGTTTCCTCCACAAATACGGACTCGATTGGTGTAAAACCAGACCTGAAATGACTGTATTTTACGACGACGAGACCAAAGACGGAAAAGAACAAACAGCGCAGTCGCCGCTCGTGATCGTCCTTCGTCCATCGTCCTTCGTCCATCGTCCTCGTCGTCCATCGTCCTTCGTCCATCGTCCTTCCTTCGTCCTCGTCCATCGTCCTTCGTCCATCGTCCATCGTCCATCGTCCATCGTCCTTCGTCCTTCCATCGTCCTTCCTCCTTCGTCCATCGTCCATCGTCCATTCGTCCATCGTCCATCGTCCGTCCCCCCTTCATCCATCGTCCTTCCTCCTTTGTTTTTCGTCCGTCCTCCTTCCTCCTCTCTTCCTCCTCCCATTCCTCCATCGTCCTCCTCCTTCGTCCTTCCTCCTTCCTCCTTCCTCCTTCCTCCTTCCTCCTTTTCCTCCTCCTTCGTCCATTCCTTCGTCCATCGTCCTTCCTCCTTCCTCCTGCCTCCTTCCTCCTTCCTCCTTCGTCCATCGTCCTTCCTCCTTCCTTTTTCGTCCTTCTCCTTCTCCTTCGTCCATCGTCCTTCGTCCTTCGTCCTTCGTCCTCCTCCTTCCTCCTTCCTCCTTCGTCCTTCCTCCTTCGTCCTCCTCCTTCCTCCTCATCGTCCATCGTCCTTCGTCCATCGTCCATCGTCCTTCCTCCTTCCTCCTTCGTCCATCGTCCATCGTCCATCGTCCTTCGTCCTTCCTCCTTCGTCCTTCCTCCTTCCTCCTTCCTCCTTCGTCCTTCGTCCTTCGTCCTTCGCCTGGACCTGGACCTGGACCTGGACCTGGACCTGAACCTGGACCAGGACCAGGACCAGGTCGACGTAGAGAGTTTGATTTCATCTGAACAAACTGGAACATGCCCCTCCGACTGGACTTCACGCACTGAAAGTGGAGGACATGGACTCGTGGACCACTGACCCGGACTGGACTTTCCTGTCTTTGACTTTGGCCTGGGCAGAAATATTTACTTTTATTCCTAGTTTTAGTCTTTGTGATTACTTTTTCTTCACGTTTGATGTGGTTTTAGAAGACATTGACAAAAATAGAAATGAAATCTGGTGCTGGACGTTCAGATGTCTTTACAGAGATGTGAACCCTGAACACCACCACACAGTTCGAACCAGATCCTCCTGTGTTTCAGAGTGTGCAAGCTGAAGGAGACTCTGGTGACGGTGCAGCAGCTGGACAAGAACATGAGCAACCTGAGAACATGGCTGTCCCGCATCGAGGCCGACCTGTCCAAGCCTGTGGTCTACAGCGTGTGCCACAGCGAGGAGATCCAGAGGAGACTCAAGGAACAACAGGTGAGAGATCTGTCCAAGTTTGCTCAGACATCACATGTTGGTCAGACGAAGAAGGTTTTGAAAATAAAGCTAGAAGAAGCTGAAGGTGCTGAGAACCCAAACTTCATAAAGAGACCTAAAGGACATTTGGTCACGAGACAAAGACGTGTCTGTTTAAGTTGAGTCCTTATGAAGTGGATATTTGACGACGTAAAGTATATTTCTCCACTTCTCCAAATAACTCATTCTAGTCCATCATGAGACGTTCCCTGAGGTTCTGACACGATTCACTGTCATGTTTTTAGATCATTTATTTTGAAAGGCCAGTTTATTTGGACCCTGGGAGCCTGTTTCCTGCGTTTCTTGCTGAAATGAGAACATGCAAACTACTGAGATGTTCTGATGAAGCTGAGATGTTCTGTTGAAGCAGAGAGATGTTCTGTTGACGCTGAGATGTTCTGTTGAAGCAGAGATGTTCTGTTGATGTTCTGTTGAAGCAGAGATGTTCTGTTGAAGCTGAGATGTTCTGTTGACGCTGAGATGTTCTGTTGAAGCAGAGATGTTCTGTTGAAGCAGAGATGTTCTGTTGACGCTGAGATGTTCTGATGAAGCTGCGATGTTCTGTTGATGCTGAGATGTTCTGTTGACGATGAGATGTTCTGTTGACGTTGAATGTTCTGATGAAGCTGAGATGTTCTGTTGATGCTGAGATGTTCTGTTGACGCTGAGATGTTCTGTTGACTGTTGTTGACGCTGAGATGTTCTGTTTGACGCTGAGATGTTCTTGAAGCTGAGATGTTCTGTTGAAGCAGAGATGTTCTGTGTTGACGCTGAGATGTTCTGTTGACGCTGAGATGTTCTGATGAAGCTGAGATGTTCTGTTGACGCTCCCGTTCTACAGCTTGAGCAGTGCCCTCTGCTGGTCAACAATATCATCAACCAACAGAAGTGTCGAACTCCTGGAAACAACTTAAAGAAGAAACATGAACAAAGATCATTGTCTTTTAAAGCGGACACGCTAAAGCATTCAGACGCACTCGGCGCTCTCAGAGCCGGCACGCGGCAAAGTGCATTTGGCCCGTTTCTCTAATAAAAAGCCCGGTCTGAGCCGCAGGAACCCGGCACACGAGACATTTACTCAGCTGCACTCGGAGACGAGTCGTGCTTTAAACGCCTTTGTCCGTTTGACGTCCTGCAGCTCAGGAGAAAAGAGAAAAAAACCACACAAAATAACTTTAACATCCAGAGTGGAGCAGGAGACGGAGGGAACTGTCAAACTGGGGCTGAAAGGAGACAGAACGGGAGAGAGAAATGTACGGTCGAAATGAATAACTAGAGTTGTCAAAAATGGTCTGGGTTTGGAATGATGGAAATCTAGCTTTGTTTCCATATCAATTAACAATTCCAATCTAATTATTGCATCTTTTGAATGAGGAAAAAGTCTTTGTGTTTCCCCAGTCTGTGTGATTTAACTGAGAAACAGCACTTCCAAAAAGAAACATCATGGAACTTTCTTGTCATGAACATAATCTGGGTGGTCAGAAAGTCTCTGAACAGGAAGCTGAAGTTCATGAAGAGACAGATGATTGAAATGACCATGAAGAACTCATATGAAGTCTCAGGGTGGAAAATAACAGCTGTAATCATAAGATGATGAAAAATCATCTCCACAAGCTCCGAACGGCTCCCAGCACCCAAGGCCTGGTTTAGACCTGACCCTGGGTTTAGACCTGTCTGTCCTGGTTTAGACCTGGTTTAGCCTGGTTTTCTTCCCTGGTTTAGCCTGGTTTAGTCCTGGTTTAGTGGTTTAGCCTGTTTCTGTGGTTAGACCTGGTTTAGCCCTGGTTTTAGACCTGGTTTGGTTTAGTGGTTTAGCCTGGTGGTTTAGTCCTGGTTTAGACCTTTTAGTCCTGGTTTTAGACCTGTTCTCCTTTGACCTGGTTTAGACCTGGTTCCTGTTGTCCTGGTTTAGACCTCCTGGTTTCCTGGTTTAGACCCTTGGTTTAGACCTGTTTCTGGTTTGACCTGGTTTAGTCCTGGTTTAACCTGGTTTCCTGGTTTAGACCTGTTTAGTCCTGGTTTAGACCTGGTTTAGACCTGGTTTAGTTTAGCCCTGCCTGGTTAGTCCTGGTTTAGCCTGCCTGTTTAGACCTGGTTTAGACCTGGTTTCCTGGTTGGTTTTAGACCTGGTTTAGACCTGGTCCCTGTTAGACCTGTTTAGACCTGTTTAGACCTGGTTTAGACCTTCCCTGTTTAGCCTGGTTTAGACCTGGTTAGCCCTGGTTTAGACCCTGTTTAATCCTGTTATAGACCTGGTTTATCCTGTTTAGTCCTGGTTTTAGTGGTGTTACCCTGGTTTAGACCTGGTTTAGACCTTGTCCTGGTTCAGACCCTGGTTTAGACCTGTTTCGTCCTGGTTTAGACCTGGTTTAGACCTGTTTACCTGGTTTAGTCCTGTTTAGTTGTAGCCTGGTTTAGACCCTGGTTTTGTCCTGGTTTAGACCTGGTTTAGACCTGTGGTTAGTCCTGGTTAACCTGTTTTGTCCTGTTTAGACCTGGTTCCTAGACCTGGTTAACCTGTTTAGTCCTGGTTTAGTCCTGGTTAGACCTGTTTAGTCCTGTTTAGACCTGGTTTAGCCAACCTGTTTCCTGTTTGGTTTAGACCTGGTTAGTCCTGGTTTAGACCTGGTTTAGCTCCTGGTTTAGTCCTGGTTTAGACCTGGTTTAGCCCTGGTTTAGACCTGTTTAGTCCTGTTTACCTGGTTAACCTGGTTTAGACCTGGTTTCCTGTTTAGACCTGGTTTAGTCCTGGTTTAGACCTGTTTAGTCCTGGTTAGACCTGGTTTAGACCTGTTTCCTTCCTGGTTTAGACCTGGTTTTTAGTCCTGGTTTAGACCTGGTTTAGACCTGGTTTAGTCCTGGTTTAGTCCTGTTTTGAGACCCTGGTTTAGTCCTGGGTTTAGTCCTGGTTTAGACCTGGTTTAGACCTCCTGTTTAGACCTGGTTTAGACCTCCTGGTTTAGACCTGTTTAGGACCTGGTTTAGACCTGGTTTAGACCTGGTTTAGACCTCCTGGTTTAGACCCTGGTTTAGACCTGGTTTAGTCCTGGTTTAGACCTGGTTTAGTCCTGGTTAGACCTGTTTAGACCTGTTTAGTCCTGGTTTAGACCTGGCCTTTTCTGGTTTAGACCTGGTTTAGTCCTGTTTTAGCCTGGTTTAGACCTGTTAGTCCTGGTTTAGTCCTGGTTTAAACCTGACCTGTTTCCTGTCCTTTCCTGGTTTAGACCTGTTTAGACCTGGTTTAGACCTGTTTAGACCTTGGTTATGAGTTCCTGGTTAGACCTGTTTAGACCTGTTTCTGTCCTGTTTAGACCTGTTTAGACCTGTTTGTCCTGGTTTAGACCTTTTTAGTCCTGTTTAACCTGGTTTAGCCCTGGTTAGTCCTTGGACCTGTTTCCTGGTCCCTGTTTAGACCTGGTTTCCTGGTTTGTCCTGTTCTGTTAGCCTGGTTTAGGCTGGTTCAGCCCTGGTTTACCTGCGTTAGACCTGTTTAGCCCTGGTTTAGCCCTTCTTTAGACCTGCTTTTGTCCTGTTTAGTCTGTTGACCGTTCGTCCTGTTTAACCTGGTTTGCCCTCCTGTTAGCCTGGTTGACCTGGCACCTGGTTTAGCCCTGTTTTAACCTGTTTATCCTGGTTTCCCTGTTCAACCTGTTCAGACCTGGTTAGTCCTGATTGACCTGGTTATCCTGTTCAGCCCTGGTTCAGACCTGGTTCAGCCCTGGTTCAGACCTGGTTCAGACCTGGTTCAGGTCAGAAACACTAAAAACCTGGTAAAACTTTGAAAACAAACCAACTTTCCTCTCCAAAAGGAGAGCTGTGATGGAGACGTGAAGTTCAGGCGCTCTGATCTGCAGCTCAACTTCGTCTGTCACGTTTTAGACACGAAGAAGGAGAAAAAACAGGACGAGAACTCGAGCGCTCGATGGAGCTGACGACGCGTGACAGACGGCGACAATGAGAGGGAACAAATCACAAAATCCAAGTGTTCATTTCCGAGAGGCTCTTCTGAAACTGGGCTGAAGCAGAAGGATCCTCCAGAGCCACAGCGGGGTCTGCACACGCTCTTCATCACCTCATCATCACCTCATCATCCAAAAAAACATGCGCCCCTTTGGACCTGGAACAGAAAAAGGACAGATATCATCAGGACTTGGATTGACCTGGAGCGCGTTTGAGTGGGCGATATTCGCTCACATGAAGATCTGTAGGTTTCTCCATAAGAACATCCAGAAGGAGCTCAAATGTGTGTGAAAAACGTCTTGTTGAGGCTCAAGTGTCGCACAAGTCGTGAGCGGACCATTAAACGAGCCACTAAAGTGCAGAAACATCACGTCATTCTCTCGTTTGGGAGATGTTCTTGTCTCGTTTTGAGCTCATTTTTAATCGTTTTTCAAACATCTCCACCTGAATGTATGAACTTTAGCGTTTATGATACTGGTGGTTTTTCATCAAATAATTCCATTCTTTCCAAACAGTATTTTAGTTTTTTGGATTTATTTATGAACTTTAACGCACTGAGCTCTGTTTTTGGCGATAGAGCTCCCCCTGCAGCTCCCTCGTGAAAATACATTGTCCTAAAATATACATGAGCGTATTTTCTTGATGATGATAAGTATAAACACAAACAAAAACATTTAAATACAAGAGAGAGCGAGGTTTCTCAGGAGAGTTGTCTTCGGGTCCACGAGGCTGGTTTTCCACTTGGAGGCAGCAGGGGGCCGACGGACACTTCAAACGCCCCAAAAACACACGTGAACCATGTGACCTTTAAATATTTAAATGAATACTTGCACATATATGACCACGGTAAACGGTCACATTTATTGTAGTTCTCAAACATAAAACATAAAACACACGATTAAATTTTAAAATAAAAATAATAATAAAAATAATCTAAATGTGTCCGTTTCCAAAAGTCTGAATGTTTCCCATTGCCTGATGTCTGTCCCTTTCTCAGTCCACGTCCTTGATCGTTGGTGATGTTTGTGTCGTTCATTTCTTTGTGATGGACTTTTTTCTGGCCGCCAAAAGTACCTTCGCAAAAGTATCCATCGATTGTGTCCACGGCAGGAATTCATAGTTCATAGTTCCAAAACTGAGAACTTCAGTCCAGTAGTTTCTTTCCTGATTCCATGTATTTTTCTGTTGCATTTTTTTTACTTCTCATTGTGTACTTTCCAAGAGCGGCTCATGTATTTGTAGTACTTCTCTGTGTACTTTCCAGAGGCGGCTCATGTATTTGAAGTACTTGTCCGTGTACTTTGCAGAGGCGCTCATGTATCTGAAGTACTTGTGTGTATACTTTGCAGAGGCGCTCACGTATCGAGTACTTGTCCGTGTACTTTGCAGAGGCGCTCATGTATCTGAAGTACTTGTGTGTGTACTTTGCAGAGGCGCTCATGTATCTGAAGTACTTGTCCGTGTACTTTGCAGAAGCGCTCTGTATTCTGAAGTACTTGTGTGTTACTTTGCAGAGGCGCGCTCATGTATCTGAGTACTTGTCCGTGTTACTTTGCAGAGGCGCTCATGTATCTGACAGTACTTTGTGTGTACTTTGCAGAGGCGCTCATGTATCTGAAGTACTTGTCCGTGTAGTGTGGAGAGGCGCTATGTATCTGAACAGTACTGTCCGTGTACTTTGCAGAGGCGCTCTGTATCTGAAAGTACTTGTCCGTGTACTTTGAGGATGCGCCTATGTATCTGGAAGACTTTTGAGAGGCCCTTCATGTTGAAGTATGTCCGTGCCTACTTTGAAGAGGCCCTCATGTATCTGAAGTTACTTGTCCGTGTACTTTGAGAGGCGCTCATGTATCTGAAGTACTTGTCCGTGTACTTTGAGAGGCCCTCATGTATCTGAAGTACTTGTCCGTGTACTTTTGCAGGAGCTGCAGCGGGACAATCGAGCAGCACACCGACAGCGTGGCCTCGGTCCTGACGCTGTGCGACGTCTTGCTCCACGACGCCGACGCCTGCTCCGGCGACTCCGAGAGCGACTCCTTCCAGCAGACGACGGCCAGCTTGGACCGACGCTGGAGGAACATCTGCGCCACGTCTATGGAAGGCGCATGAGGTTGTGCAGCGGGGGGCGCTCCGGAGTCGCCCAGTGCGTTGTTTATTTGTCGAAGTGGAATAAGCAGAAGCGCTCGAAATGCCTGCTGCTGGGTCGATGCGTTTCACTACATCCAAGCTGCTTCTTCCCATGAATCAAAATCACATTCCACTCCCAAATCCAATCCAACTCATCCAGGGTGGTCTTCTGTCTGCGGTGGTCCATTTATCGTTTTGGATCAGGATGATTAACGCCATTGGCCGATTCATTGACTTAACGAGCGAAGGTTTCGAGCCGTGTCTGAGGAAAGCGGGACGCGAGTCGGATCTGAGTCCCTGTTTGAAGACCGCCCTCAAAAAGCATCAAAAATGTGACAAAAAGAGAAAACAATTTGACCATTTTTAAATAAGACTTGAGCAGTTGTCACCTGTTTCTGAGCATCATCTGGACTGGACTAAACCAGGTCCGAACCAGGTCCGAACCAGGTCCGAACCAGGTCCAAACCAGATCTAAACCAGGTCTAAAGCAGGTCTAAGACGGAGCTAAGTCCTGGCTAAATGAAGTCGTGAACCCGTCTTTGTCCCTTGGTCAGTATCGAGGAGACGTGGAGACTCTGGTGTAAGTTTTGGACGATTACTCCGGTTTGAGGATGGTGAAATCGGCTGAACTCAGGCGGCGAATCCCGAGTCGGAGAACGTCCTCTACACTGCGCCAAGGAGGAGCTCAAGAAGTTTGAGGTAAGATGTTCTGCCCACTTCTGACCCACTTCTGACCCACTTCTGAACCACTTCTGACACACTTCTGACACGCTTCTGACACACTTCTG